>PVIH01011333.1:33928-69876 GCA_004025045.1 Sigmodon hispidus | reverse complement strand
CGCCTCCTCCCACCTCTTGGTGTATATAGTAAAGGCCAGGCGCTGCACGCAGATACACACTCGCCGGGACACAGGCACACAAGCACACACACAACTGGCAGCGGCGGCAGCGACATCGGCTTGGTGACAGCAGCGGCGGAGGCTCCCACCTCTGTGCAGCCCCTTCAGGCGGCAGGCATCGAGGCCAGAGTCAGACAGTTCCCACACGGGTGACCACCCCGTGGCTTCCTGGAGGCGGCGGCCCCGATCGAGAGGTAACGGCCTCAGTGCCCCTCCTCGGTCTAGGCTGGGGTCGTTCCTGCCCTCCCCCAGGCAGACCTGCCACCGGGACTCAAGGGGCACGCTGGGCTGGGCGCGCCTGGCGGGGCTCGGCGCCCGGGGAGGGGCCTGCCTGCTCCCGGGGGCAGGACGGCGCCCGGAGGCCAGGGCCAGCGGGGAGGGCCGGGCGGGGGCGGGGACGCGGGCCGAGGCCACCACTTGTGCGGCGCGCCCAGGCCAGGCTCCCGCTAGCCGGCGCCACGCACTGGCCGGCCCGGCCTGGGACAGTCGAGAAGGCGGCGCCGGTGGTGGGGCGGGGGCCTCCCGAAGTGGGTTTCAGGCCGCCACCCGCGCTGGCACTAGGCACAGTGGGCGGCGCGCAGCGCACTCCGTGCCCGGGCACCGCACCGGGCTTGTCTCGGTATCTGCCATTCTGCCCCAGCCAGGAAAACCCGGCGCCTTCCAGGCCCTTCGAAAGATGGATTCTGTTGACGTATTTGGCGGCTGTGGAGAGCCTGGTGGAAAGTTGGGTTTTGCCCGATTGTGCCGGGATCCTCTTTGTGCCGCTCAACGATTCCTGCACCCCGCTGGAGCAGGGTGAGTGTGCGTAGGCGCTCTGAGAGCCCCGGTGCTCCCCAATGCCCAGACCCGGGTGGCCGCACCAGCTCAGGCTTTCTGCCATGTTAGGCACTAAGCAGCGTTCTCGTTGCCTTTTTTTTTTTTTTTTTTTTTTTAAGTGCGTGCATTTCAGTGGCGCCTTTTGCTGCGGAGGGAGTTATTGCCTCTCTGCGCCTTAGCTTTTTTTTTTTCTTTTTTCTTTTTCTTTTTCTTTTTTTTTTCCTGAGGCTGGGGTTGCGCTCTGTGTGTTTGCTTGTTTGCCATTTAAAGCCCGACTATTGTTCAGGATAAGCTCCGCCTGGGTGGGGAAATGGCATCCCACCACAGTTGTTGGCGAGGGGTCGAAATGTTGCCAAACAGCTGCTGCTTTGTGTTTCCCTATCCCAAGTCCGTGGAGTAGGTTTGGGGCACGACGGATGGGTGGAGAGACAGATAGGGAGGGCATCAAGGAAGAAGGTGGCTTTGGGAAAAACAAACTGTCACCCACCCCATAGCACTCAGTCAGCCACCCCTCTGACTGCCAAACTTTTATGAATATTTCTCTTGTGAAAGAGAGAAGCCTAATGAATTCGGCCCATTTTTTTTAAGGAGGAAACCCAGCTTTAACAATGGTTTGGGAACTTAAAAAAATCAATGAGAAAGGGTGGGGAGGAGGAGAAGGCGCTGACACCAACCATATCGGGGATGTGGCTGCTTCTTGCAGAGTCAGGTAAAGGAGAAGTGGTCGGGCTGGGCAGAGTGCAGCGTTTGAGGGCCACGTTCCTACAACTATTAGTAGCTCTTACTTATGTCCCCTGGTACCACCCACCCTTGTGCCCTCAACCTTCTGGGCTGCTGCGGACTTGGCTATGGTCTTGAGAGGCGGCTTGCGGCAGCAAGAGGGCCAGCCTCCCTCATCTGGCGTTTTTAAGGATATGTAAATATTTTGCTGAGGATAAGTGACATCAACAGAATGATATTCCGCAGAGCCCGGGTGTGCAGCGATGATAAATAGATACAGCCAAACAAAGTTTCGATAACCGCGTATTCCCATGGCTCGCTCTGTTTCGTTTGGTCTTTGTTTTTGTTGGTTTAGCATTATCTCGCATCCTCTGGTGTGATTCCGTTATTTGGCCAATTTTGGGAGGTTCTCTTTAGAACACAGAGAAAAGCAGCCAGCGGGGAGAAAACAGTTCTTAGTCTCTTCTGCATCAGGCAAGATTTTCTTTGCTTCCCCGGGGTCTTTTTCCTACCGTTTTCTAGCTATATCTTTTCCTTGTCGTCTTTTTAATCGTCGCAATTGTATGCTGGTAGACCAAAAGACTTAGCTAACTTTGAAAACGTGTTGTGGTAGAGCCTTTGTTACAGTAGTATACCAGGGGACAGTAGAGAGGTTAGTGGGCAGGAAGCCCCTCCCCAGGGTGGCACTATGCACCCACTGCCTGCTTTTTCTTTATATTTTCTCCCAGAAGGGCAACGTGGAGAGCTGCTGTGTCAATTGCAGAAGCAAGCATGGGCCCGAAGGCAGACTCATAAGCCATAAGCTTGGTAGCATCACATTTCCTCTGGCCCTTAGAAGCTTAGGGAAGCTATTCTCCAATCCCCAATAGCTTCACCCCTCCCCACAAATACACTGTATTCTGTCAATGGCTATTCCCTTCTCAGCCTAACAGATGCCCACTGAGTGCATGCCTAAGGTTGCTCTGGCATTTTGAACCATGAGATTGAAACTTGTAGGGCATGGAGGCACTGGCTTTATTGCACCTACTCAGGCGATCATTCAGGCCTACCCAAGGGGGTTCCTTAATTATTCAAAGAATCCATGGCCACCTGCAGTGAGATTTGGTTCAGGAAAACCTGCTCATCCCTGGAACAAATGAGAAAGCTGTTTCCCAGGTGGTGTCAGTTGCTTGCTTGAGAAACAGGTTCATGGGCACTTAGGCAAGAAGTATAAAACCAATTACAAAATCTTTTATCCGAAAATCAGAGGCAAAACAGAGCAGAAACAAAACAAAACAAAACAAAAATCAACTAACCAACCAACAAAAAGCAGGTTGGTTTGGAAGTGTGTGAGTAGGTGTGGCCTGAAGAGCTTCAACCCCAGAGGCTAGAGGATTCTAGCTCCAGTGACCCAAGGACTGTTGAGAGTACTGGTCTCCCAAATTCTTTGAGCTGAAATGGAGCCATTCTGTATGTGCAGACATCCGCACACATAGCTTGCTCTAAAGCCACAGGAAGAAAATAGCAAGTGTCTGTTCTCTGGCTCCTCCCCTACCCTTAGATTAGTAGGGAGGAGGGAAGTGGAGGGAAATAAATTGGAAAGGAAGCTAACATTTGTTCTTGCCCTGTCTGCCAGGCACTGAATATGTGGCAAACCTTCTTAGTGACCCTGTGACCCCAGTGAAGCATTATTTAACAGATAATTCTCAGAGAAATTGTCAGCCCTGATCTGATTCCAGACTTTGGTGGTTATGATTTAAAACACAGTATTTCTCTCTGCCCCTGCTCTGCTCAAAGCCTCTTATTTATTTCTCCCAAAGGCCAGAGTCCTCAACCCATACCTCTTTCATAAAATATGGTACCTAATTAGTGTGTGTGTGTGTGTATACCTACCAGTGGACCTGTGCAGCACACATATGTGCCAAGTAGATCCAAACCAGTTCCTGTCTACTTCAGATGGTGCCCTTTCATTTAAGAACTCCTAAACCTACTGTTAGTAGATAAATGAAAGTTGAGTGACCAAATGATGGAGTCAATGGAGTGAATAGTGGTGGAGAGGGAGCCATAAATCATTGTCAATGGAGACAGAGCAGGAGAAATCCAGAGGTCTGTATGTTTGATGTGGACTCAGCTTTTAGTGCCATGCTCCGGTTTGAGCCCCATTCTCAGAAGCCGAGGTTTAATCCTTATAACACCCATGTGAGACTCTGAGGTCAGAACTATTAATTGGATTATGCAGATAAGGGAACTGAGATGCCAAGGTCCATGGTGGGACCAAATGGTAGGTGAGGGGCTATTGATTTTTTACTATTTCTCAAATACTAAATAAATATGAGGGGATTTACTATGCAAGTCTCTGAATCTCCTTCCAATAGCTTTTAGACCTTAGCAATTCCAGAGCCACCAAAGAGCATGTATTTGAATTCATAATCGGGAGGCTTCTGACTGCTACCCCTCTGATGGGAATATGAAGAGGAAGGACCTCAGAGAATGAAGCTTCCTATGAGGGCAAAAATGGCTAATTGCACTTTCCCCATGCACAAAAGCCTCTGTGGGCTTCTGAATTAAGCTTGATTTGGGGATCGGGATGACATCCTTGCTGTAGAGTTGGAAGCTCTTTGTCTTTGGAGAATGCCTCTGATTGCCACTTCTCCCTCCCACCTGATCATCTGCCTGGATACTCATCATCTCCTTCTTTCTGCACTCGTGGCCTCTCCTTTGTGACTCACAATTTTTGATGAGCCTCTTGAGTCTACTGCTTCTCTGTCCTCTGATGGCAGCTGGGGAGAAGGGCATTTTGGCAGCCACATTAATACTTCTGGATTTCACACATGACCCTTCTTCTCTTTCTCGCCAAGAACACACACACACACACACACACACACACACATGAATGCACAGGCACAGACACAGCACATGTAATTTGATCCTGTTTCTGTATCTGACTCACCAAATTAGATTGCTAACCCACAATTGTTATTGGAAGATATACTTGGCTTTGGCAATTTTCTTTCTCAGCCCCTGCCTTGAACAAACCCAGAATAGCTAAGGTGGAGGTAGTTCAACCAGCAGCTGCCTAGAGCAATAATGATGGTACTTACTGGTTTCCTCACAGCTATGGGGCAGCCTCTGCAATGTGAGCATGATCTGACCGGAGGCACAAGTGAATTCTCTGGATGTTTCTCTCTGTCTCTCTGCCTTTCTCCTCTCTGGTGCTAAAGACTGAATCAGGGCCTTGTGCATATTAGGAAAATGTTCTACCACTGATTTACCTTCTCTGCCCTCTGCGGTCTCTTTTATAAAGCAATGATCTCTTTGATGAGGATTCTGCTCTCATGATCTAATCATTTCTTGGAGCCCCCTTAATCCCATCACCTGGGGGTTAAAATTTTAATATATGAATTTCTGGTGAGGACACACACACAAACCTTCAGATAGTGCATCTTTTCTGTGCATTTCTTAAATGCCCATTTTAATCTTCCCTAAGCTTCTAGAGCAACCCTCTTCATAGTTTCAATTTCTATTGTTATCATCAGCTATATAATTCTATACTTAGGAGAATTTTGGAGGATACCTTTTTTTATGTCTGTCACTCCCCTTCCCGTGACCTTTTAGCCTTTCAGCTCAGTAGTAATAGAAATTCTTAATGGTTGTGGAAATATTTTATTTGAGTACTGTACAATATAAAAGCCATTGGTACACATAGCTATGGAGTGTTTGAAAGGCAGCTTGTCCCAAATAAGGTATGTTGTAAGCACTGGAATTTGAAGGGTACAAAAAATGCAAAATAGCTCATTCATCAGTTGAAATTATATTGTGATATTATGGTGAAATGATATTTTGCATACATTGGTTAAATGATACAAAATTAAAATTAATACTGTTTGTTCATTTAAAATTTTAATGTGACTATCGTAGATTGTATCACATTTTAGATTGCTTATCTATTTCTATCATACATCAGTGCTCTGGAGCACACTACCCACCAATTTTATGATGTCATAGCACCTGCAAATGTGCTGGAGGTAGGGAGCTAAATGCCTCTGTCTCCATGACAGATGGAAGGCCTTGACTCAGTTGGCAGAGTAGCTGACAGTAGACATTTGTGATTTTTGGTAACTAAGGTGTCATTTAGGAAGTTTCCCACCAGGCATGTCTGTGATCCTTCTCTGAGAAGTGTGGGCTACAAAAACCTAATTCAGAAATCAAGATAGGGTGGGGGACTAAAGGCTAGCCTAGATTGAATAAAATGAACAAAATGGCCTCTTCCCTTGCTGTTGGTCTCACTTCTCCAGAACACCCAGCCTACGCTCTCCTCCTTTGGAGGAGTTATCTCCTGCCCATGCTACTGATTTTTTTCACACCTGCCCTAGTAACAGCTGAAAGTACTATCTTTCTCAGGGATTTGTACTTGAAGAATAATGTGCCAAGTAGACACCCTCATGCTGTAAATGGGTTATTTGGGAGCTGGGGCCATCCTTAAAGAAGAAAATAAGATCCACACTCAGTCATTTTTTGACAGCTTCATGCAAGCAACAACAAAGACGTACAGTGTCTATAAGGAACCCAGAATTATTTCAAAGAAACTCAATATCAAATATTCTAATAGTACCTCAGATAAGACTACCTGAGGAAAGGAACCCCCAGTGGTAGGAGAAGGATTTCGGCTGGCACTGTGGGATCATCTCAGCCATAGCCATACATTCCTGGGCCCTTCCCTGGGTGCTAGGGAAGGCATGAATAGATGGGAGAGGGATGGAATAATGGACTTGGGACTGTGGTGATTTATAGGTCAGGCGCTTGTGGCTCTGGCTCCTGAGGGCGCTGCCCCCACAGGGAACCCTTGGCTGACCTCCTCAGGCTCCTCGGAAGGAGCTGGTTTTGTTTCCCATGGCAGAAGCAGACTGTTTACTGGAGCACAGGAAGAATCCGACATTCTGGCGAAAAATAATTCATTAACAGCCAGGGTATTACCAGTTCCCTGGAAAAGCTCCTCCAGCTGCACAAGAGCAACTGTTCTTTTTCAGCAACAGAGCAAGCCTTGCTGGCAGCCAAGACAGGGTGTGTTGGGGCTTTTTTTCTGTTGTTATTATTTTTGCCTTTGTATGTATGGCCACTTTTGCCTTATAATTCAGAGAAAAAAGCAGAGGGCTGGAAGACCCCAAACAGTGTATCTGTCAGCCTGCCTGCCTTTAGCAGTTCAACCCCGAAAATCTAAACTGACTTGAAGAGCATAGGCTTTTTCCCCTAATCATTCCCCATCCCCCAAAGCTGGGGGGCATGTAAATCCACATAGAATGTTCCAGAACTAAAGGAATCCCAGGGAATCTCAGCACCTGCTCTTACAATCCTTTGAAAGCAAATTGGCTGAAAGGTCTTCCTCCACCTTCTCACTGCAACACACACCAGCCAGAACTTCCTATCTTAGCTCTGTGGAATTCTTTTGCTACTATTAATTGGGACAGTGGGGCCAAAGTATGTTATTCATCATCCTAGTTTTGAGGACATTTTGACAGCCAGACAAGCATAACCAAGAGAATGAGCTGTATGCGTTAGTCACTAAAGAATGACTGAATCTATATAAATAAAATGAAATGATTTCAGAAGCTTATCTGGAAAAGTCAGCTTTTAAGAATGGGTTTTGTATGTATATGATGTCTCATGCTCAGAAAGGTGTTTCCAGCTAGAATTTAAAAAACAAGGGAAAGCATGTCATTTCCTTTTTGTTGTTGTTGTTTTAAAAGAAACAATCCTAATTGCAGTTTAAGTAAGACACAATATATTGATTTTGTTTCTAGTATGGAACATAACTAGGCAATCATTTTGTTTTATGAGATATTAATTTCTATCTGTTTAGACTTGTAAAATATGTATTTTAAAAGCCCCATTGTGGTGGTATTTCTTTACTGTTTCAATATACTGACTGAGAATCTTTCATGTATGTGGAAAAACAGTACATATGTTTGTAGTCAACACATATATAAATTAACCTTCGATTTTTGAAGAAAGTAATTTTCCCTTTTGTTGACACCAAGATTATAGGTGTTAAAAGCTAAATATCTTTAGCTTTATCTGGAGCAAATTCTCTATATTGGTCCTATTGACATTTGGGGGAGGATGGTCTTTGTTATGGGAGACTGTTCTGTGTACTGTAGGATGTTCAGAAATCTCCCTGACATCTATTCACCAGAGACCAGTAACATCACCCATTCCTGTATCCTGAACCTTACCAAAAGGCCCATTTGTGACAAAAATCACTACAATCAAGAACCACTGGTCTAGAGAAAAATTTAATAAGTAATTTGTGGTTTTCAAAAAATTCAATTTGAAATAATCAAAGAAGCAATGTCTCTCCTTTAAATCTTATATGTGCAATTTATGGGGAGGGGTCATTAATTAGCAGCTGGAAGTGGATCATGTGCCTGATTTAATTGTGGAAGGATCTATACAATTTCTAAGTGCTGATGTGTGTTTAAAAATAAAACTTTTAAAGGCAGACTATTGAATAAGTCACATTTTTCATACACACCTGATTCCAGGTGTGACAAGAAGGCCACTAGACATCTTCAACTGCCACTCCCTTGGCTGTTATTTTTTCCTGTAGTAGCTTAAGTCAGAGACAATGGACTTAGCCCCTTAGTGAACTTAGGAGTACACTGTTCCACTCAACATTTCTGACTGAAACATATCTTCTGCCCATCACTACGTTCTGTGTTTCCTAATGCTCTTGAGAACAAAAGCAAGTGGTAAAAAGGTGATGCATTTGCCACAATTACTAAACCTTTAGATTGAGGTGGTCCCCTAACCTTTCCATGTTTATTTGTGTGCAGGAACACTTCTGTTTGGGAAACTCCTCCAGGAAAAAAAAAGGTGCCAGCAGGGTAGCAGGAAGACATGACAAATTATCACCCAGACAAACCCGGATCCACATTCTTTTGGTAGTCTCTTGAAAGACTAGAAATGGGAGACTTGAATGTTCCAGGAAGGTATGTGGGGGTAATCCATGTCCTGCCCATATGTAGAAAAGGAAAGACAGAGATGTGGCTCCTGTATACAAGGAAAATGACCATACAAGTCTCTCAGAGTGGAAAGATTGTACGGGTATAAAAGTAGAGGGACAGGTGTTCAGAAAGGAAATCAGTGGTGAAAGGTGTATTTTTTTTTAGGCACTCCAATCAAGCTGATCTTTTCCACAGACTATATGTGATATTCAGAGTGTCACATAGAGAAGGACTCCCTGGCAGGCTTAGCCAGTGTGGGAGAATGGAAAAGTGAGCATTTACTGAATTGCCAAGGCAGCAGTCCACCTTCCTCAGTGAGTGCTAGCCTCTATTAAAGAGTGTCTTGAGTCTTCCCTATTGTTGGAAAGGAGAGAGCAATCAGCTGGCAATGCTCCACAATGTGCTGGACCCAGGCAGATAAATAATTGATTTGCAGCAGGAGACACTTGGTCATTCTGAGCTGCCAGCACTTGCAGATGAGGATTTGGGTGATGGTTGCAACACTGGGAGAGGAAGCAGGATCATAAATCTGGGCTTTGGAAGCTGGTGGCGTGGTGCAGAGGCCACTGGGGCCACTGGTGTGTGCTCCAGAAGCAAACAGACAAGTCTGAGTGGTATGTTGTTCCTCAAAATAATGGCAATGGAAATGGCTGTGAAAAACATTTAGACCCTTGTCATAAAAATGCAAACAGTCTTCCTGCTATAGGAAAAGGCTAAATAAACTCTATTGCAGCTGTATTAAGTAGAAACAGATTTGAAAATAGCAGTTTTTTTCTTTTTCTGAGACACTTATTTATAGCAGGTTGGGCAAAGGCTGCCACTATCTTTTGTGACTCCGGAAGAGTGTTTTCCAGATGGTCCTTGATGTTTTTCTCTTTATTAAGTTTAGCTAAACATGCCTCACTTGGGAAGGGTTATAGAAACCTGTGTTATTATTTTTCTTCAGATCACCAAAGCCATTGATTAGCTAACAAATCAATGGATAAGAATTGGCTGAACTTGCACTGATAAATTTCCTTTTGCTTTTTATAAATGAGACAAATCTTAAGGAAAGCTCAAAGTGTGGGCGCTCTTTTAACTGTTTATAGTAAGCCTTTGAAGACCATACAGGGCAATATTTCCTATTGATTTGCATTTATTTTTTTTAGTACAATGCTCTCCTCTTTGCTAAAACTCAGCAACATTACTGTTTCCTTTTCAACATCTCATCCAAGAAATGCATGAATACATTTCATATTGAGAAATTAGCTCTGGCTGCAATTTCTTTTCATGAAAAAATAATCACACTAACCCTTCACACTGAATATGAAATTATTGAACATGAAAAATACCAGTGTGAGGTCATTTGTCTTAAGGTCTTATGACTTTTTTTTATTTGAAGAAGAGAAAAGGGATTCTTTTTTACCTTTTCAGATAGGACACACCCATTCCAGGTACGTGCACACTTCTTGTAGCTAAGTAGATAGAACTGAGGTCAGCAGAACTGTTCATTTTCCATTGTGTTAAAAATCTCTTCATGATGAATCAAGATAGCCATGGTCATTTATGCTTTAATATTTTTAACAAAACCAAAAGTTGCTTAATTCTTCTGCATCTATTTTTGTGTGTATGGGTGTGAGGCATGTTCTCATCTCTCTCTGACCCTCCCTCTCTTTCTCTCTCTGTGTGTTTCTCTGTGTGTTATTGTCCTTTTGTGTGTGTATGGAAGCTAGAAGATAACCTCAGCTATTGTTCCTTAGTACCATCCACCTTGGCTTTTAAGATGTACTCTCTCATTGACGTGAGCTAACCAAGCAAGCAGGCTAGCTAGACAGTGAGCCTTAGGGATCTTCCAGTCTTCACCTCTCCAGCACTGGGACTACACATTCTACCATGCTCTGCTTTTTTAGTATGTAACTTCCGGGGATCATACTGAGGTCCTTGTGTACAGGCACTTTACTGACTGAGCTATCCCTTTAGCGTGTATACTGCATTTTAAAATACATGTGTTTCACTTTTAGTTCTTATGTATGTATGTGAGTATGTGCATGTAATTGGATGTGTCCATAGAAACCTGAGGCATCTGATCCCCCTGGAGCTGATGTTACATACAGACAGTGTGAGCTGCCCTCTGTGGGTACAGGGAAACAAATTCTGGTCTTCTGTAAGAGCAGTACTCCTTCTTACCTCCTGAGCTATCTCTTCAGCCTCTATCATCCTTATAAATGTTGTTTATCTCAAATATTAAGAAGTCTAAGATTCTCCCAAGAAGGTAGCATATCAGTAAGAGTAGTCTCTGTTAAGTTTCCTGAACTGGGAAGGAGAAACAAAGTAACACATGAACAAGGATCTTGGGGCTGCTACTGCAAATCTATTACTCGACTCTCCTGATCTCTGACCCACAGAGAGCTTTTTCTTCCTAAAACCCACGTGAACAATGAGGGCAAAATGAGCCCATCCCAGACTAACCTCACATGTGAAGCTCTCTCTTCATTTTTCTAACTCCTCATCATGGAGTTCCTGATCAGCCTGCAATGGGGATCCTGATAGGCTGTCTCTAGCTTTGTACATCTGTTCTGGGCTGGATTAAATTTAGCATATATGCAAGCCAGGATGGTAAGATTAACAAGACTGTCTCAAGATTTTCTTGGGCATATTTCTAGGTGGGAAAAATCCTTGAAGTCTAGTGCTATTACATTGATTGATCAAGCCATTGTGGGGTGACAAAGAAAGACGGAAAGGTTGACAAACACAGAGGGAAGTGGGCAGAAGGAGAACAGAGGGAGGGAGGGAGGGAGGGAGGGAGAGAGAGAGAGAGAGAGAGAGAGAGAGAGAGAGAGAGAGAGAGAGAGGAAAAGAAGAAAAGGAAGAAGAGAAAGAAGAAGGAGAAGAAGAAGAAGAAGAAGAAGAAGAAGAAGAAGAAGAAGAAGAAGAAGAAGAAACAATGAGTAAAGGGAGGCAAAAGAAACGTCCTCCACCCCTGCACCTAATGAGGTTTTCTGGCCTCAAGAATGACTAGCTGCAAATCTCTCATTCCTCTTGCATCAGGATGCCACCTATTGTCTGTGAGCAAGAAGTAGCTTCTGCTTCAGCATGGCGCCCTTGCTTTGTGCTGTCAATGACAGCTGCTTACACAAGCTCTGAAATTTGTGATAGAAGCGCTGAATCTCCCCTTAAAAGAGTAGATATTTCATCAGAAAATCCTAAGAGCAGCAATATTCCCTGCCTTCTACCAAATTCCTGTTGCAGATTGGACAGCGGTACTATGTGATTTCCATGGTATGCCATTTCTGTTAGGCTTGGGGTTCAGAGAGGGTTAGTAATTGGCACGAGATCATACTGCTCACAGACAGTAGAGCTTGGATCTTAGAGTTCAATAGAACTCTCTTCAGTGATGGAAAGATGCTGCACTGTTCATTCTAGTAGCTGTTACCCTTGAGCACTAGAGAGGTGGCTAATGTGAGCTAGGTCTCAAGTGCTAATTTTCCTCACCTCAGGGATGCTAAGATCAAGAGCACTGAATGGACTAATACGGAAAGCTACTAATCCCATATTCCTACTTTATGTCTCTACTCTCTGCTCCAACTGGTATGTTGATTATTACTCCTTCCTGATCCAGAACAGTTCATTTCTTCCCCCTGGAGCCCGTGTGCTCTAGTATGCACTTGAATCACCCCCTATCCCCACCCCATGCTGCGGGTGGCAGCTGAGAGAAACTTCCTTCCTGCTGTTGTGATAAGTGAACTGACTCTTCTAGTCCCGCCTTTGTCTGGGTTGCAACTAAATTTGGTGGCTCCCTTTGAGAAGTGTTCTAAAAAGAATTGGCTTTGCTATGGGCAGCTTGGGGAGCGGGGTGTCAGAAGGCTAGACTCAGAATGAAGTAAGAGAGATGGTCTCTAGGAATAGGAATGGCCTGAGCACCCTGGTGAGTCAGGGCACACCCTGCCAGAGTGACCCATTTGCTGCTCCATCTGCTGCAGTCTGTGATCACATGGGGACAGAATACTTAGCTAGGAAGGAAGTTGAGTGAAGCCAATAAGACAGGTAAAGAAACTGGCTTTTCCTCCCTTCCTTCTAATGACAGTCTGTCCATTTTGGGAAGCAAAAGCTCCAAGACCTGGGGGTCTAAAAAGCCTCAAATGGCCTTGCTGATTCTTGATCAACAATATTTTGAATAGTACTGGTTTGAACAGCATTGAGGCTTCTCCTGTTTTTTTGTTTTTGTTTTTTTGGGTTTTTTAAAAAATGACAGGTGAAAAGAAACAGCTATAGTTTCTCATAAAAGTAAGTCCTTAGGGCATTTCTTTTTTTGGGGGGGGATATGGAAGCAATGTGGAATTCTTTTTTTCTAAGTATGCACAAATCTGTTCTATTGTTTTTCTAAGGGAATCTCTACTTGCTTGCTTTCCTCTCTGTGTCTTGCCCTCTGTTTTCTTCTTTCATTTTTGATTTTGGTTTTGTGTTTTGAGAGCAGAAATCATGTGTCATTCCTGTGGCTTGGTCTCATACCAACATTCATTCTCTTGAACCAAGCAGCACTTCCTAAAGCCCATTTGAATCGTAATCTCTGACAATCTAGCTTTTCCTGGCTCCTGCCAGTGTGCCCATAGCGTCTAGATGCAGATAGCTAGTCCCAGAGGCCTCCTTTCCTTTGTCATAGGGTGACTGTCCCCATTAATTGATGGTAAAATGTGAAATTCATGGGCTTTTGTGTACTTTCACCTTCCTACCATTTAATTCTGTACCACTTGCTCATAAATGAGATCAGCCACTGTAGACACACCTATAAATCCCAGAGCCTGGTCCTCTCTACCCTTTGTCACTGTCACTCACTAAAGCTGAGCCCATCTTCTTTTAGTGAATGCCATCTGCATTCAGCTATCACATGGTATTTGGAGGATGAAGCTCTTCATCTTCCATCCACATGAGACATTTCTGTGCTTACTTCTAATGCACGGCTTGTCACTTTCTTTCTATGGAATACCATGTTCAATGTTATACTCTCTCATTTATCATTTTTCAACATTCAGAAGCTGGAGGTAAAGGTCTTCACATCCTTTAAATCCAAGATAGATTGAAAGCACCTGACCAGAATTACTTGTTAGAAACATGCTTTCCTTTGTGGATAAGGAAACCAAGGTGGTAGAAGTGTAGGTACAGAGCCATGAAAAGAAAAGGTGGCCAGGCCCAGATCATAATGGTTCTTGTTAGTGTTGATCAAGAACTTGGACTTCATCCTTAGCAGTTTTAAGGAGGACAATGAGACCAGAGGCTGTATAACTTATGTTTTTGATCTTTCTCATGGTGAGAAATGAACCAGGGTGAAAGCTGGGGAAATTGTGTGTGTGTGTGTGTGTGTGTGTGTGTGTGTGTGTGTGTGTGTGTGTGTGTGTATGTGTGTGTGTGTGTGTGTGTGTGTGTGTGTGTGTGTGTGTGTAACAAACAGGCTGTATTTTTATTTATGTGATCCAAGAAGAGAGATGAGAAATAATGGAAGCAAAACAATGACCTGGTGTGGTGGGGTGAGGATTGAATCCAGAATAAAATTTAATAGGCTAATTGTGGGACTCGGGAATGGCTGGGAGCTAGAATAAACTTACAGCATCCTGGTTTCTATCTGATTGGCCCTTTGGCAAGCTAGGGAACTCACAATAGAGATAGTGGGTACCTGTGCAACATCTCTTTCCCTTTGTAGTCAGGAGTAATGGAAGCCTAGTCTTAAATTATTGGTCATAAAATTTTACAGTGACCCATGTCACCTTTTGAGCCACTAATTCTGCATAAAATATGATAAAAAAAACAAATGAATGGGTCAGAAGAGTCTTTTTAAACTACTCTGAGTCATAACCAGAGTATATGGTTATATCAGACAGATATGGACATAACCAAGATACCTCTCCCTGGCAGCCTTAAGTAGACTTCACAAATACATACATTTTTCAGTAGGTCAGCCTCCTTAAAAGCTCAAGCATGAAAATGATCTTGCTGGTTTAGGTTTTGACCAGTCCCAGCTAATCAGAGGGAATTGGCTGGTGGCCTACTGCTAGCATGACTGGCCATCTGTCCTATATTTTCCCCTGATTGAGAAAGGTTCCTAGGATATGAGATGTTCAGTTTCAAAATCCAGGCAGTCCCAGCAAACCAGGATGAGTGGCTCATCCCCGCCCCTTTCCAAGGGAAGCATTGCAACATGGACAGCTGAACTGGGTGGGGCCCAAGGAACAGAGACAGTTCAGCCTGGGATTTGGCATAGGGATGCCACCACAAAGCAGAAAGGGAGTTTGGGAATAGAAAAGGCAGGAACATATCCCAAACCCTTTCACATATCTTCTTGCTTCCAGATGAAATGCTTCTCCTGGAATAGGAACCTGAAAACTCCATTCTGCTTCCCCAAACACTAGACTCCTTGTTACCCTGCCCTTCTGAGGCCTTGTTTATTCATTGCAGGTGAATGTCAGGGTTAGTGAACAAATCCATTGGGTCCTGCCAGAGTCTAGGACTCACAGATCTTTAATGGACATAGGCGTATTTTAAACTGACTACACTGGGCCCTGGTGATCCAAACAGTTGCTTTATATAGTATGTTTCTACATCTTTGAAATCATGCTTAGAAAATACTTATTTTTTGTAGGTGCACCAAAAATCTGGCTCAACATCAGCACTCATCCATTCGGATCTTTATTTCCAGAGTGATTGTATTCATAACTCTTCTGAAACCAAATTACAATTTTGAAGCCTTCAAAAGTTTCACTTTTCCTCCCCCATCACACCTATTTCTCTTGCAAAATGAACCTCAGAAGATACGTTGTAGATGGTAGGGCAAGGGGAACTCTTGACATAAGAAGCTAATAAAAGATATTTCTCTTCCTCTTGAGGCCTGGTATAAGCCTTTAACTACATTCAGAATGCAGGGGAAAGTACTGGGAGAAAAGAATATTTACTATGAAGAAATGATAATTGTTCCAAATGATAGATATATTTATTCATATATTGGAGTATCTTGGTACAATTTTTTTGGGGGAAGCATGTATCAGTTAAAAGTGAAGTTAAAACATGCATCAAAGAGGCAACATGCTCATCTTATTAATACCAGTTCATTCTTTTGGTGACATCTGAGCTCTCCATGGTGGGAATAAATGGGGCAGTCAGTGCAGGAACAATTCAGTTCAGAGAAATAAGGAAAAAAAGAGAAAATAGGAAAAGGTGCAGAGAAAGGAAGACTGATTCCTCCGCCCACATGCTTCAGATAGCAAAGGGGTAACAAAAGCTCTGGTGAGACTTGAGCCTTTGGAAAGACACAATCTTTTAGGGCACTACAATGTCCTAAAATGAGCCTGTGAGTGACAATGAGCCTTTTCATTTATCTGTGTCCTTCCTTCTGAATCACTTCTGTGAAGACCAGGCATTAGTCAGAGCAAGTTTACCTACAGTATAATCTTCCATGGGCATAAAGGACACAGCAAATGAAACCTTAAATAATAGCGTCAGCATTTTACAAGTTAGTAGGGCAACACAGCTCCTCTAGATAATGCTTTCTTTTGAAAATATTGGCCATATAGATTGGAAAAGCTCTAAAAATGATCCATCCTGGATTTTTATTCTCAGACTTTTGGCTAAAATCCTGAGAGACACATGGAAAAAAAAAACACCCATGAATCAGTGCGTGTACAGCTTGAAGAAGTCCCACAAACAGCATACCTATGTCACCAGCACGTCAGTGGAGACAGGGCTGTGCCAGTCTCCAGAATTGTCACATGCTCTCTTTGTCACTCTTGTCAACAGTAGCTATGGTCTAACAGCTTAGATTAGCTGTCACACAGGAGAAGTTTTTTGGATCACTTTGTTGTGCTGTGTTGAGTCTTACGGTAGTGTCTGTGACCAACCATCGTCCTGGCTTTCCTGGAGTTACTATAGCCCAGGCCAACCCCTGTCTTACTGCAGTTTTCTTGTCTTCATATTTTTGATGATGGATTTACAGGCATGAGCTACCACACTCAGTTGACAATTTTAAAATTGTAATTTGGGACATGAGTACTAAAGGAAAGAAAAGTCCTTACAATTTCTTTAAAGAGGTGGTGAAGAGAGACATTTTGCAATGGTTTATTTTCTGGGGGTGCTCTAAATTAAGGCTATTAAGCTATAAATTTCCAAGGTGGGCTCTTGCTGGTATAGGATTTGGGAGTGACTGATCTCTAATGCCTGGGGTTACAGCCAGAGGCTGTAATCTGTTACAACCTGCTCTTCTCAGCACCTCCATCAAAGGCAGCCACCAAGCTTGATTTATCTGCTTTATCAAACCCACTATGGAATCTCTCAAAGCCACATGGAAGGAAGCACTGAGCACAGGACAACAAAATGGCCGATGGTGGCCCAAATGTATTGGCCTTTTCAAACAGCAAGGCCAGACCCAGCTGCTGAAATAGCGTATCTGATGTGAACATTTTTTTCTCCAACTTCCAAATGAGATTATGATTGATTAATTTCACATCCTCGCAAGTCTCATCATATTTCTTGATGTGCTTTCTGCCCCCCCCCCTTCTTACTGCAGGAGTCAAACAGCACGGAGGCAGGAATAAAGCAATGGACCATACATCGTAATGTGTCTGGAGCAGCATCAGAAAAGGACTTATTTGTTCTCCTGGGCTGTGGAGTGCCGAGTGATTGAATGCTCGCCAAGCTGTCAGTTTTCTGAAACAAATTCCCTAACCTCCTTGGCCCAGAGCTTTGCTCAGCCTGAGATGGAAAAGAAATAACTTTTAATAGAAAACTCATTGCTAAAATCTAAGATAAGATTTCAGACTTACTTCCCTCCTAAGAATAAAATAAAATACTGAGGCAAGCATTTGATGCCAGAGAAGCAGACCAGCTATTAGGGAACCTTATTTTTTCAGTTCTTGGTTAACATGCTGTTAATAAAAATATTTAGACTTTTGTGATGCATAATGCATTTTTATTCCTAGTGAGCTGGCCTGTTTGTATACACAGATGTTTCCTGTGCTTTTTCTATCATAGCTGCTATTTGTTCTAAAGCAATATTTCGAGCAGGAAACAGAATCTTATGTTAAGAACTTAGGCCCCTCACAGACTCTGTTGGTTTCAGTAAGGATATTTTCATTTCTAGGTATAATGCTCAAGGATGTGGGGTGGGGAATCTCCTTTTATTCAAGAGTGTGGAAAACATTTTAATAAAAAGCAAATGCAAGGAATGTGGTGTATGGGAGACACTAGACAGTTTTTTTCCCTTGCCTTTGAGATTAAACCTGACTGATTCATCCAGGCTAGTTCATTGCTGAAGGACTGCGTGGCTTTTCTGTCTCCTTACTCGCTTTGTCAAAGCTGCTGTGAGTAATGCCTTTCCTTTCATCCAAACCCTCAGTGTGTTCAAATGGGTTTCAGAGCCTTTCCACAACATTGTCCTCACAGAGCCGCAGCTTCCATTTCAGCACCAAGAATGCTGTGGCAACGAGGCTCACCAGCTCAGTTCCTTTCTACCGAGGCTGTGGAAGTAAATTAGAATGAAATGCACAGGCGGTGGTGCTAAGGAAAGAAAATGAGGTTTTACACAGCAGCACTTCAAAAACAAAGAGGTGACCCTGTCTTAATTGAAAAATGGCAGAATGCCCTAATGAAAGGCCAGGCTTAGGATTCAGTCCCTCATATCTCCTTCTGTGGCTACCCTTGTGAGTGAATTCTGAAATAATCAGGCAGCATGTTCAGGCAGCATGTTCAAATAGGATATCATTAAGTTTGACTACACAAGGGACACATCACCCTGTGTGGCTAACTTACCCATGACTGCTTGAATGACAGGGAAGGAAAGGGTGGAGGATAAGGAAGTCTTCTTTTATGTTTCTTTGCAGATCTATTTTCTTTAATCTCTCAGTAATTTTTTATGATTTATAAGATTACTATGTACTTTTTACAAATTTAATATAGAAAGTGGACAGGTGAAGAATATCACTCATAGTCTTGCCACCCAAAGATTTTCTCAATCAATATTTTTGCTTCATGTTGTTGGAGTCTTTCCCATACATGATATCCTTTACCTTATCTGAAAGTTTGAAAAGTCTATCCTACAGTTCAAAGTCTCCCTGTAATTGATGTGCTTCCATACTCAGATAACACACATTTTACTAATCATCAGCATGAAGAAGGAAATGGCATCTGGTCTATTGCCTCTCCTGTGTGACCAAAATATTTAGCAAATGAATTCTTCTCTTCTATTGTCAACACCCCAATATTGTTGACTGTCAGCACCTAGAACAGCGCCTGAAACCTAGCACTTTTATAGTAAAATACTGATGAATTAGTGAATGGATAACGAGTTTCCCCTCACGTTACTCCCAGAATGAACACATTGTCTCGTGAGGCTGAGCTCTTCTCACCACCCTTTACTCCTTCTTCATAGTAGTCAGACTGAGCTATAGCAGTCCCTTGACAGACTGGATCTGCTCCTTCTTATTTTTCATGTCAGAAAATATTTGAGGGAGGCAAAACCTAGTCTTTGGAGCTAGCTGGACATCTAATTCTCAGGTTAGGTACATAAGGAAACAAGTGTCTTTCTCTGGGCCTCTATACAACAGGCAGTGGTGATGCCTGTCTGACAGGATGACTAACAAGCATGCACAAAGCCTCGTTTACAGATGGAATGCAATATCTGAAGCTACTAGTATTTTCCCTAATTTCTAATGATAGAATAGAGCGCTGGAGACCCTGGTACATTACTTTTCTGTCAAAATGCCCACTCATTTAATCTAACAAACATGTGAAGATTTCTGGTGACTAAATTTGTGTCTCCATGACAAATAGACCTGGGGGCTTTTCTAATAACCTGTTTATTGGTCTTCTGCTGTGATTGCACATGCTTCCTCTATAACAAGGCATCAACTGCATTGTACCTGTGTGCTCATACAGGTAATTCTCCCACCACTGAGTCAATGTACCTTCCATCATGATGTCCTCAGTCTGGGACCCACAGTGCTTGTTTCTAGAGAATTATTCAATACATACAATACAATGGACTCAATAGGTCCATGAATAAATGAATGACATATAACATTGTACATATCTTTCCTTGATATTAACTACCCATATGAACTTCATGGGATTTCCTAAATAAAAAAAAAAAAAAAACAACCAAAGCTTGAAATTATATCTTAAGCATTTGACTCCATAATATATGACTCTGACACATAGATACAGAAGTATTGGTTCTGCCAAGTGCTGGCCTAAGGGCAAAATGACACTTCCTCTTTGTTTTGATGATTAAGTCCATGGATTCACTCACTGGTTAGCATATAAAGTTCTTTTGAAGAAGAACTGGCAATGTGTGTGCAGTACAGTTTTTTTCTGTCTGTACTTTTAGTTTGAGTTATATGCACTCTGGCATCTCTTTCACACAAAATCTGATGAGCTGGCATTTACTTTTGACAGCATATCAAATCTTGTGAAAGTCAGAGTTGGGGGTAGCATTATTTTTTAGGTTCATGTCAGATTGTGGCAGGACAACCTTGATAATAAAGAGGATCTTTAAAATATGGTTTCTTAGAATTCTTACAAAATAATCATGTTTAAAAAACATAAAATGTCAATAAAAGAAATAGTTCAGCTTCCCAGAGCAAAGACCTCCTTATATTATCAGCTTTTCTGAGACTGACCACAAATAACTACACAGTCACTGTGATAGGTTTCCTTTTCTAATTCACAGTAGCAGTTATTGCTGGTTAGGTACAAAAGCCTATTTTGTACATCTCCCTTGACCCTCAGTTAGGCTACATTCCCAGCCTCACACGTATAGCATGTGCCTGAGTTCAGATCAAAGAATGAAAATAGAAATAATATGTGTATCTCTGCTCTAATCATAAATGTATCCTAGGTTTTCTTCCAAGCTCTTTCTTAATCTTGTGGATGTCAGAGATGGAAAAAAAAGTGTCATGAACATCTTGGAAGCTACTTTCAAAGATGCTAGTGCCTTCTCTGCCTAAGGAGTGTCATTTTATGATGTAACTGCCTGATGTGCAGTGCCCACCCAGGACCATTATTAAGTGTGAAATTAACTTCCATTAATGAGCCATTACAAGTTGGGAGCCATTTGTGAGATGGTTTGCCTTATCTTAACTAAGTCCTTATTGGGTTTCGTTTTAAAATGGCTGTCAGTTTTTAAAGACAAAGGCCTTTATCAGGAATTGTTGCATGTATCAAGAATTGTTATGGCAATAATAATTCATTCACAAGTTCTATAAAGATACCTTCCCGCATTTTGCTGCTATAGATACAACTCCAAGTTGGAAAGTGCTGAATATTGCCCACCACAGTTGGCTAGAGAAGTGAAACTGAAGAGGCTCTTGGATGAGGCATGTTAGCAATGGAGAGAAGGAAAACACTTTGTCACGTTCTCCTGGTACACAGCTAGTAAACAATGGTGGCTATGTTGAATCATCTGCCTGGCTTCAGAATAACCAATAATCAAAGACATTTAAAAGTGAGTGGGGAGCTTGTGTGGAGCTCTTAGGATAAATGCTTTGGTTTATTCCTAGCTTCCTTCTTTCCTCATTTCTTTTATCAGTCACTCCATTTCTTCTTTCCTTCCTTGAAATGAGGATACCATGTAGCCCAGGCTGTCCTCGAAGTCACTATGTAACCAAGGCTGATTTTGAACTCCTAATCCTCCTGCCTACATATCCCAAGTGATGGTATTGTAAGTGTATGATTCTATCTCCCGATTTTTTCTTTCATTCTTTGGAAGAACAGTCTCTCCAACTTTTCCAGACTAACTTGAAACTCAATGTTTATCCTGCCTTAGACATCTAAGTACTGAAACTACAGACATGTACTTGTACTCCTGGAATTTACCCTATTATTCTGATTGGAGAGAGTAAGATTACTTTAAACCAATTTCCTTGGACATTAAGACTAATATGTGTCATGTTTGCTGTGATGGGGTAACATTCTGTATACTGATCTGTGATGACCAGAATGTCTTGATTGATATTTAGGTTTTTTTTTTTTTTTTACCAATTTCCCTGATGTAAATAAAATAGCTGTAATGAATGAGTATATATATATATATATATATATATATATATATATATATATATATATATCTTGGTCCCCTGTTTCCAGGTATGTGAAGTAGATGATAAAATAAACTGGGACATTGGGGGTACTCTGAGAGACATGTTTCACTGTGTGAAAGCTGTGTGGAGCTCTACTTATTCAGAAGAACCAGATAATCAAAAGTTATGGAAGTGGTCTCAGTGAATTTAGTTCTCAGGTTACAGTAACTAAGAACATTGGAAGAAAAAGGGTCCAGAATATCTGAAAGCTGCAGTTGTGCTCCAAACCCATGGCATAGGATAACAGTGAGGAATTACATTCCAATGAGAGAGAATGGTATCTTCCAGAGATTGGTTGTCTTCTCTACATACTTCCAGCAATTGAGCCTCTATTGTGTGGAAGGTCAGAGATGATCTGGGTATAGGGATATAAAGCAAGACTTCTACTGGAGAAGGAGATGGAGAAAGGAGACTGTTCAGGCTACTTGTCACTGCAAGATTCCTGTTGAGGGTTTCAGAACACTTACTCCTCAGTAGAAGGCATAAACCTAATTTGTCTGGACAGATTTTATGGCTAGAAGGTGGTTCCAGGCAGATGTTTTTATATGCCCATCTGTATGTGCTCTGAGAAGTCCCTGTCTATGAGAGTTATTCCAGGAACTATGATGATGGTGATGATAATGATCACAGTGGTTATGGTTGCAGGGAGAAGGTGATGATTACCCAGAGAGTGCTGTAACAGCTCAGAGTGGACCCTGGGAGAAGCAAGGATTGCCTCTGCTGTGCTTGTGTGTGTGTGTGTGTGTGTGTGTGTGTGTGTGTGTGTGTGTGTGTGTGTGAAATGTATGCAATGCTGCATGTGCCCACTGAAGGTGTGAAGCAATGACAGAATGGAGAGTGAGTGCATGTGACATTGTAGGCTAGTGTGAAACATGAGGTAGAATGTCTGTGGATGGGATGATGTATTATGTTTCTAAAGGGGAGTAGATTAAATCTCCTGTACCACTTGTGCCTACCATATACTTTCTTCTGCTTTCACTATTTCCTATGGCAAAAATAAAATGCTAGCATCACCCAAGAGAACCATTTTAGTTAGGTTCTTACTCAGAAGGCCAAGATCTAGTGAAGGACTTAATTTTCCATTGGTCAAAGTTAGACAGGGAGTCAGAGCATCTTCCAGAGTAGCCTGATTTTACCTGATAATTCTTTTAGTATATTATTCCATTGTGTTTTCTTATTGATATGCATAAATATGATGCAGTGGAGTTTGTTGTTAGCCTAACCCAAGCCCTTGCACATGCTAGGCAAGTACTCTACCACTTGTTAAGAACTGGTGGCTTGTGAGTGCATGCATTCTCAACCATCTAGCTACCCCCAGATCAAAACATAGACTAGTTCCAGAAATCCCAAAGCTTTCCTGATTCTCACTCTAGCCAAGATCTTATGAAAGTAAACATTATTCTGACTTCTGTCTCCATGAATTAGTTTTGTCTTTCCTATTTTTAACATAAATGGAATTGTGAAACATGCAGCCTTGTGTAGCTGACTGTTTTTACTTAGATAATGCATGTGAGATTCATCCGTGTTGCTGCTAGTGTGCATAGTTTCTTCCTCTTTATTACTGCATAGTGTGTGATTGTATGGGTGTATCACAGTTTGTTTATCCAGTCTCCTGCTGATGGACATCTGGGTGGTTTCCAGTTTGGGGCAATTGGAAATAAAGCTGCTATGAATATTCTTGAACATGCCTTTTGGTGGCCATATGTAGAGCTGTCTTAATGTTGCCTATGATAGCATTTGACAAAGACAGAGCTTGCAAAAAGTAACCCCTTGCCAAAAAACAAAAACAGCAACAACAACAAAACCCCCGAATAACCCAGCACGCTTAAAAAATGAAGCAGTTGATTGTCTGAGGCTTTTCTTGAAACTGACTGCTTCTTTCCCTTGGGAGTCAAGGACATTGTGCAGGAAAAGATGACAGCCTCTTTGGGATCCAGAGCTCTGCTGCAAAACAGACATCTTCTCTGAGGCTTTCAGCATTTATGGAGCCACTACATACGGTGATTAATTACTCCCTGGATGTACAATGGGGTCTTTGAAAGAGCCACTGGTTGCTTCAGATTCACCGAATAGTGATTTGAGTGTTGATGCCAAGATTTGATTATTGAATGCTGGGCAGTCTTGCAGCTCTACTCCAAAACATCAGGACTGGCCTCAAGAAATGTTTGGTCCATGCATAGGATAAAACAAGATCCCTGTTAGCTTATGACCCCAGGAGCATTCCTCATCCAACCTTGCAATGGAATTGTAAGCCACAACTTCCTACTCCTTGAAGGAGATGAAACTAGGGTAAATTTCCATTGGTCTAGAGCATTACTGTCTATAGCAGTTAGCTACTCACTGACACATCCTGGCTAGACTACCTTTCCTGGCTTGGGTCCCCACTCTTCCACAAGCACCTCTTGATAGTCTCATGTATGCTAGATATTCTGGATCTTAGTGTCAGTATTTGCTCTAGGGGATTCCTCCCAAGTACAACTACACTCCATCTCCAAGGAGAAATGTTCTCTAGCATGATGCAGTATTAATACTGTTTGGAAATTTTGAAAATTCCATAGTATCCTTTGCATCACTTGCTCTGGGTTAGATTACCATCAGGTATCTTTGCTATTGAGAAGTTTGCGATTAGTGGCTGGCCCAGGGGAGGCCAATAATAAACAGTATTTAATTTTCAAGCTGCAATGAAGGAAGACAGGTTTGGTCCCACTGCTCCCTGTCACTGTCATTACCAATACTATGCACAATGGATTTATAACCACATGAAAGTGTGGGGAAATAGAATCACTTAAGGCATAAGAGATTAGAAAAGGATAAGAGTGGGGGTTGGGCATGGTTGTTGCTACTTAAGAGGATTTTAAACCTAACAAAAATGCCTTATAAATAACAGACTGAAAGGGAAAGAACAAAAATTGTATCTCTTCCATGATAAGCTTTTCCTTAGGTAAATTAAAAACACAACCAAGGGGATACATGGATAAAAATGAGACTTCATTCATAATACATAAATAAATAATCTGATTAGATAAAAAAAAGAAAAAGAAACGCAACCAAATAAATAGGTCTGATTTGGAGAAGACAAATCTCTGTCCCCCTCCTCTCCCTCCCTCTCTCTCTCTCTCTCTCTCTCTCTCTCTCTCTCTCTCTCTCTCTCTCTCTCTCTCTTTTCCCCCTCTTTTTCTTTCCCTCCCTTCCTGCTTCCTGGCTTTTATCTTTTGTTTGTTTTTTGAGACAGGTTCTAATATAACCAAAATTGGCCTGTAACTCACTTTGTGCTATGTAGCCAAGGCTGCCCTCAAACTCCTAATATCTCCTTTCTCTATTCCCCAAGTTCTTGGATTACAGGTATGTACTACTACAGCCAGACATAGGACCAAAGACTGTACAATGATTTCTTTTCACTTTCACTTTTTTCCCAAAATGCAGCTCTAATGTAGATATGGACATTTTAAGGAGAAAGATCATAATGCCCAAATCAGTTTTTGTGGTTCCTTTTAAAGCTTTCTGTAGAGAAGGATTTTGTCACATAATTTAAGAAAGGGGGCAGAAGAGGAAGGCGGTGCTCAGAGGAAAGAGATATAATTAGCTACAACATTTCAATGATTGGAATCTGAGTTCATGGTTCTCCAAGAATAAACACAGGGACCTATCTCAGTGTGGGACTGGGGCACTGAAGGCCTACAGCATTTGGAGACTGCAAGATGTCAAACTGTAGATATAGTTTGTTTTATACACATTCAGAGCACAGCTGGATGAAGAAGACTGTGGCAGATGGACCTGAGGGTAAAGATAAACTTAGGCTGTATAGGTTCGAGGGTGGCAGAGAGAATATATGTTTGGGGTTTTGGAAGGGCTCTCATTTGCCTGGTGTTCCTCTTCACCTGGGGCAAATTTGGAAGCACACAAACTGTTTAAGTTATATTCTTTTAACCTTTCCCCAGAGGCTGTACTTGCTTGGTCTGATCCAGCACAACACAACACACATGTTCTAATCCTTTCTGCTGTTTCACTGATTGCAAAATTATAAGCATCCACTGTCTGGCAAAAAGTGGGTCACGGGAGTTCCTGACTCTGCTATGCTGCTAATAGATTTCTGAATGACAGTGCAGGGGTGCCTGGATGTGACAGTTGAGCAGAAGAACAATTATGATCGCTCACTGATGATTTTGCGCTTGAGTCATCCTTTTCTCCAACATAAACACATGGGAGGGGGATTGGACTCACAGATTACAGGTGCTTGGGAAAAAATGAAGGAGGCACTGAAACGCTCATCTGAAAGCAACTAAGTGCTATTTTAGGGCTTTATCTCTATAGCTCCCTCTTCCTGGGCCAGTATGCCATTCTGCCACTTGCCTTTCTCATTGCTGTTCTCTTTCCTGGGCTTCCACCACAGCAACTTTTTCCAGGCCTACTGCCCAATGAACTGGCAGGGCACATCAGATAATCTTTCTCAACAGCCCATCCCCCTCTCCACCTCCGGGCCACCACGTAGAATCTGCTAGTTCCATGTTGCTGCGCTGTGTGCTGCATTTCTTGCTTGGTCTTCCCTGAACCTCTTCCTTGCTCTTTTTTATGTCTTACTTTTCTTCCCCTATTATTCTAGTTCTAGAATACTGTTGTCTCCATACACTGCATAGGAAGTGAAACCACTCTGGTTTATAATGAAATAATTTAACCTTTAGGTTTCTCCCAGGACATAAAGGAAATTGAGTCAAGTTATAAAGACCCAAACATAGTCAAATTCACCATATGAGCATTTTTCTTGCCAGTAATTATCTATATAGAGCAGCTGTGGGTAGCTCTCTTCCTTGCTGTCCCTTCTTCTTTGTAAAAGTGCAATTTTGCCTCAACCACTTCTTTCTTTTAGCTCCACTAAGTGGTGATCATAATCGTGTCTGACCCAAGCCTATTGTTTATGCGTGTTCATGTTTCATTTGAAATCTGCCAACAGTGATTCCTACAAGGTCTCCTATCCGCTCAGCTAATCTACCATTGGATTACTACACTAGGATCCTAGTAAAAGAAAAAAAAGAATAAAATCAACATAAATGATGTAATAAAATATTCTCAAATAACAACCACATAGTAAATTAACATATATGTGACCTTTGAAATGAGCATGTTCAAGGAATTTGAATTCAGAAAATATCTTCCTGAGTGCCTGCCCTTTACTAATAGGCTGAGAGATAGCTGCTAGAAAGATTTAAAATCTGACTTTTATAAATACACACATGCACACACAGAGACACACAGACATACACATATACATACACACTCCATTTTCTTCATTTGACAAACTCTAATTTCATTGGAATTGACAGCACTTCCTTGGTTGAGCATGCATTTAACAAATGAGATCAAACAACTATCCCACTTGGTTTCATCTAATTCAATTTGACAGCAAAGCAGGTAGATAGAATAATGTAGTTCCGGAGGAAATATGAATTCTTTCCTTGGGGTGAAGTGACATAACTTCCTGTATCAGAGTTATAGCAAGTATCTCTTCGGTTGCTTCTGTAATTTTTTTTGTTTCATTTTATTTGTTAAAATATAACATCAGTAAAGTAAACCGATGTGTACAGGTTAATAAATTTTGCTAACATATATACATTTGTAAAAGTATCTTCCAAATCAAAATATACAACATTCCTGTCTGGCCAAATGCAAAAGTTCACTTACTGATCAACACAACTCTGTTGCCCCATCCTCAAAATGGCCACAGTATTGACTTCTAATAGAAAAGATCAATTTTTCCTGGGCTTGAACTTCATGTAAAGTGCAATGAATAGTATTTTCTTCTTCATTTGGTTTATTTCACTCAGGATAATGTGTTCCAGACTTATCCACACTATCTATTGAGATATCATTAATTCATTTTTAGTCATTGCTTCCTGTTACATGACACGATGCTTACCAGTGGAAAATTTTACTGTTTCTGACTTGGCTCTTGCATTTATATTTCATTCTTTTTTATTAATTTGTTTTTGACAATTTCATGCATGTATACAATACATTCTGGTCATACTGTTCCTTCTACCCTTTTCCATCCTCTTTCCATTTTCTAGCCAGTGTAGAGAAGTACTCTTAGAAATGAGCAAGGATGATATGACTATGAGTCAACTTGTTCCATACTAGTCAGAAACTTCATTCACCACACATAAACATGTGCTCTAGACCCTGGGGTAGCCAATCTGAATTAGGTTTTCCATTTCCCTAGATTCCAATCCAGATCAAGGATATGTTGTCACATAATGTGACAGAAGTGTTGGGAGACCATACACTGCAGTGCTTCATCTCTTTTAACCCTGATGTGAGAAAAGGCATGTGGGCTTAAGGAAACGATGGCAGTTGGAATCTAGAGAAGGTCTTCAGGCATTCAGGAAGGAAGAGGAGCAGTTTCTCATCTGAAATTCTCAGGTATCTGGCACCATGCCTGTCTTTGGGCAGACCCAAGGTCATTTTCGCTATCTTTACTTGCAATTCTGACACTTCCCATTTTCTGAATCCTGGAAATAAATTCTTCTTGCTTCTCATAAGAAAATAAGCTATACAGATAGCCTGGCTAAGGTCAGCATGGGGCATTTGGCAGACGTGGGCACAAAGTGATGCCCCTTTCTTCAAGCTATCAGATGAGGACAGCAGCTGAGAGAACATGAAGCTTCTGGGAGTGGAAAGCCGCATATACAAGTCTGAGCTGGTGTTCTGATACTGTAAGAAGACTTGTTTAATTATTTCCCTTTGCCTGGGATTGTCCTGGTTTAAATACTGAACAGCCCTATAGCCTTCCATGAGAAGCCCTTCATTCTAAGACAAAGCAAGATGACTGATCACCTTGGAAGTGGAAACCATTCTCATGCACTCAGTAGACAAATGCTACTGTACTTCTACTACAGACCATGCACTCTGCAAGTTTGGGAGGATGGAGTAGTACCTGGCAAAATCAGAATGATTCCTGTCTGCGATCTAGAAGAGTTTCCCTGGAGAGAAAAGGGTGGGACTTAAAGAAGTCATTATAATACAGTGCAATGCTTGCTTAAATAGGGATAATCAGGCAAGGAAGGCCTTAACTGAAAAAAATACCAAGAGGTGTGGACATGGTGATCGACAACCAGTCCTTTATCTCCTAAGCATAACCACAGAATTCTAGAGCTGAGAAAAAAGCAACTCACAGCAAACTCAGGTGTTCTCATAGTGTCTAGAAAAGGAGGGTGGGAGATAAGGAAGCACACAGATTTAGGCCTGTGGATAGAATCACTTTGTGCTGCTAGGTCTCCGGGCACAAAGCACTGTCTCTTTTCCTGCTTTGAGAGTTCCTGTTGGGTGGTGCAAAACAGTGAGTGTGCAGTGAACAGGAGTCTTTGGCATTGTCCACGCCCATAAATTCAGATTGATAAACAGGCCCTGGCAAGCCTTGCACATCATTTCAGTTCCTACAGATAAAGTGGATAGGGGCAAGGATGATGTACTGGCACTAATAATTCAGTATGTTTGTAAACAGGGCTCCAGGGCTGAAAACTAGTGCCAGATTTTCTACATGTTGTATTACAACAGAACAACATGTACTTCTAGCTATCTTAACTAATGGAGATCTACTCTTGCTTAAGAGGCCCAGTTATTGTTGGTTAAAAAAAAAAAAAACAACAGCAAAATCGTTTAATACACTTGAAAAATATGATAGCTCTTATAAAGGCTACAAGGCCAACCTAATGCAATCGGGTGGGTACAAACACATGCACACACACATATCTACACACAGACAGTGGGGGAGAGTAAGGGGGAGAGGGAAAGAGAAAGGTAGGAGAAAGAGAAGGAGATGAAGGAGAGAGGAAGAGTTAGTTAGACAGACAGATAGAGAGATCAGAGACAGAATAACTTTTGAATAGTTTAACTTTCTACTCAGTAATTACACAACAACAAAAAATAAATAATAAATCCTTTACCTGGATGGGAAGGCCTAGACATTTAGTCCAGTGTCAGAGGCATAGCCAAGCAGGGCATGTATTGAACCTCAACTTCTCTTTCTTGTCTTCTTCAGCCCAGAGGTACTACTAATGATGTTTCTCTGAAAGGGTATGTTCTTTTATTGAGGTCTATTGAAAGCATAAGAATAGGGATGAGTGGTTTGGGGTTTTTTGTTTTGTTTTGTTTTTGTTTTTGCCAACCGGGCGGCTTGTGGTTTTCATTAAGTGTTAGGAACACTACAGATATATTGATCTAATTTCTTCTTTCTCTACCTTGACCTCCATGTAAGGAAAACAGATCCTCCCAAACCCTTTTTCTTTCCTTTGGGTGTCATCTGGGAAAGCAGTGTCACACTAACCTTCTCAGAATACAGACTGTTCCAGGTTTGCAGCTAGCATGCAGCTCTTCCCAGTCTGTCTGTGACAGGTGGAGGAGGAAGCACACCCGCCTCCCCTGGATGACCTCCCAGCTTTCCTCTGCAAAGAAGCAATAATGGAGGCTTATCCATGAGGAACGAAGTGCCTCTTCCCTTTGCAGTTTCATGATGCCTTTCTTTGTAGCATGGTGTTCAGCACGGCTTGGCCTGATTTATGATTTTTTTTTTTTGCCATCTGGTTTATTTCTCTTGTTGTTTTGTATTGTTTGAAATCCGCTCGAGGCCATCTTTGACTGAGTCTTTTTTTTTTAAATACAAATTACAAAAGCATATCCTAAGAGTGTCATCTGAAGGTTAGGGATGAAAGAGGAGTTTAAATAGGACTCTGATGGTCCCTGTGAAGTCCAGTAGCTAAAAATAAAATTCCTTTTACTTTGTTGATTATGCAATAGAACACAGTCTCACATGTGAGTGTAGTGGAATGTAGCAGTTGGTCAGAAAATTCCTGCCTGAGCTTCCTTTAAGGGAGTTCCAGTAGCTCTGTAAATAACTGATTTCACTCACCCAGTTATTATGCACCCACTGGATGCAAGGAATGCTGCTAAACACTTAATAATGTTGGTAAGTTTTAGCCAGGCCAAAATTATTTTTCACTTGGTCTGAGCTCAGTTTTTATCCCATGAAGGAAGCCATGTCACTGTATCTAAATGGAAAATGAAGCAAGAATGAGGTGGGGCAGGGGTCCTTCCTTCTAGTGGAAGAAAGAGAAGAATTGTTTGAAGGAAAAGGAACTCCTTGGCTACTGGGTGTTATCTGTTTTCTGGGAAGCCATGAAATATCAGTGATCTGGATAACTGTGTTTAAGCAATGTTCTTATTAAAACCAGCAGGCCTGGCATTACCAGACAAAGAAATTCTGGAGCAACCTTGGAAATACGTTTATAAGAGTAGAATTCATAAATGGAACTATACAACCATTGGTTACACTGTTTAAATTCAAGGTTAGATGAACAAAAGGGAATTTTACAAGTATAGATTCAAAGCTCTAAAATGAATTTGCCCATTTGGTAGTAATGATGTAAAGCATCTTGCTGGAAGGCAAACAAATCTCATATCTAAAAATATTCTCTTGGATGTAACAGCAAATGGAGCATCAAACAATGCTTGCAAAACATCTTGGTTAAAGACGTTGGAAGGGAGTTAAGGACCATGGATTAGTAGCTATCAATTGATAGCTGCTTCACACAATTTGGAAGCCTTATAAAAGATTTCTAAATCTATCTAACCCTAGAATTGCCTTTAGAAAGTTTTGGACTTGCATATTCTCTAATCCATAGAGGCTAGTTTGCTTTGCTGTGATGACAATGCTTGTTCTGGTTAGGTTTTTGTTTTGTTTTGGCAACTTTACACAAGGTAGACTCATCTGGGAAGAGATAATCTCAACTGAGAAAATGCTTCCAGAAGACAATTGGCCTATAGGCAACTTTGAGAGGTATTTCCTTGATTAATGATTGATGTGGGAGGGCCCAGCCCACAGCAGGCAGAGCCACTCCCAGGCTCGTGGTCCTGGTGGTATCAGAAAGCAGGCTGACCAAGTCTCGGAGAGCAAGACAGTTAGCAATGTTCTTCTCTTCTGTAGCACTTGCTTCTGTCCCTGCCTCCAGGCTCCTACATTTAGTTCCCACTCTGACTTCCATTCATGATGGGTTGTAAGCAGTACGGTGAAATAAAATGGTCTTTGTAACAATAGAACCCTAACACTGATAGTTCCTGACAGAAATAACTTAAAAGAGGAAATAATCGTTTTGGTTTCTGGTTTCAGCCCACCATGAATGAGAAGACATGGTGGAATTCATGGCAGTGGTGGTATGTAGCAGAGGCTCCTTAAGTCACGTAGAGCATGTAGCAGAGATGTCACTGGAACAAGCACCAGGGCTATAATTTTCAAGTATCCTACTTCTGCTAGCTAAGGGTTCTTCCCACCCCATAAAGGAGCTTCCTAATGTAGTGTTACCAGCTGGTGAACAGCCATTCAAAACACAGTGCCATGGAAAACATTTCAGATTCAAATTATTAACACCATTAGAATGATTGGGTCAGATTTTTGAGTGTCAGATGGAGAATCTGTGTGCCCAGAGAGCACTTTGAGGGTACTTTGAGTTAGAGAACTGCTGCTCTGGTCAATTTCTCTGTGAAAAATCCCATCTATGTCACCCTATACAATTCTATCCATAACACAGAGGAGCATAAAATAGCAAATCTTTGGATATACCAGTGACTAGATTGTACATGTGTTCATTAGCTCTAGTCTAGTTTTAGATATCAATCAACTTTATAATTCCTTCAAAGGATTACAAATCAAGTCACACACAATGATTCTTGGAATTACTTCTGCTTATTCTTTCAGTACTGATTTCTTAAGACATACAGCTCCTCCTGGGTTGGGCAGCCAGAGACATAAAATACTTTTTGCATTCCTTAGTTTTCAAGATATTGAAAGCCTAAGTATTGATAAATGAATTAAAAATGGGACGTTTGAGTGGGCAAACAAAAATTTGATAATACACTACTGTAATTCATACACATTGTGAGGACTGTTGGAAGCCTTCCACTGACTTTCCCAGCATCTTTATTTAGGCAACTGGGGGCCCATTTCACACAGCACAAAGCAGAGTGATGACTATAGTCATAGCTCAGAAGCAGAGCCAGCAGTCAGGGTTAGGCCTTTAGGATTCAGCACACCACTTATTTCCCTGCCTTTCTTCTACCCTAGGTCTGACCCTAAGGAGTCCCAATCTGTTTTTCCCTTCTTTCTTCCTTGTCCTCCATGCCTTCTCTTTTTCCTCATAAAGAACATTCTAAATTGTGATTTTTTTTTTGCTGTGGGGTCCAGTTTAGAGATCTGCTTTGGTTCTTACTAGACTCGTCCAGGTCCACTCTTTTCTCTAAAGACCATATGTAAGTTCCCTTCATCTCTAGAGTGGAATTAGGCAAAGGGGATTTTAGCAATCCCAAATTCCAAGCTGACAGCATTAAGAAGGTGCCAAAGCACATGGGTATTGGCAGATTCTGCTATGTGCCATTTTGGGTCAGGGTTATTCTTAATCTCTAGCCTATGGCTCCAGGAATTAGAAGAAAGGGAAGCAAGCAACAGGAGACTAGAAGAGGCAACCTTGCCTCTTCCACGGAGATTTTATAGAGGAACAGCAAGTTCCAGGCCAGAACTTCTCAGATGCTTATGAATGACTTTACTGCCTTCTTCATTCCCTTTCTGAAAGGTGGTCTCTACATCAATTATCTATTCACACTATTGACATTTGAAATTGGGCAGATCTTTGCTATAGGCACAGTAGGGTTGGGGGATCTACCCACAATAACTTCTCTGCTCTCACATCCCCACTAGTTTTCAGCAGGACTCCTCTTGCCCCAGCTATGATAATGGAAAATATGACCTTGTTGTTACATCAGACAGTGTTGCATTGAGCCAAGTACCACTGGCTCTAGAATTATAGTAGAAATAGGAAGGGAGGAAGAGATATGCTATGGCTGCAGGAACGCTAGGCTGGGCAGGCTTGCATGACCCCCCAATGCTCTCAGCTCCTTTTCTTCAGTTAGCAAAGATACCACCAGGAAGTATCATGTAGAAGTTTATAGAACTTTACTATCCAGTGTGATACCAAGTTTCTTTATTTATACTTGCCCATGTTTTCCTCTTCTTCACCAATCCTTGGTACACAGTTTTATGGCTCTAAATATCCTAAATAGGCTACATCAGTGGTTAGGAAAATGATTTTTAGAGCTAAGGTTTCAGTAGGTTTAAGTCCTAATTCTACCACTAGACAGCAAGTTTCTTATTATTTTTATGACTCAATGATTTTCATCTGTAACATTGTGATAAAAATGATATGCTCTTTGTAGGGATATTGTTTGTGTATATTGATTATTTATAAGTATTTAGTAGACTTCTTGACACATAATAAACACTTTGTTTAAGAATTTTGTAAATAAACCATAAAGAATCTGGACTGGAAAAGATCTAATAAACAGTCATTCAGCAATTGGTTTTTGGGTGTTGAACAAGGCTCCACTCTTACCTTGTAGTTGTTCTGAGTTTGGTCATGCATGATTCCATGGTAACTTAAAGCTCAGAACCATTGTTTTGCATCCCAAAAGGGATTACAGAATTTACTCCCCAAGGCAAGAGAAAGCCTGGTAATTTTGAAGGAAAGATGAATTCTGAACAAGGAGGAAAGTCACTGGGAATGAGACTGGAAAGAGTTAAAGTCAGTTCAGACCAGGGCAAGGCTCTGTAGGGCTGGGCATTTCTTATAAAGTAAAATGAGATGCATCAGCGATCTTTATGCAGATGAATAAACAATCTGATTTATGTTTTTAAACATTTCTAAAGATTTATTTTTATTTGTATGTATGTTTGTGTGTAAATGCATGGTCGTGTGTGTGTGTGTGTGTGTGTGTGTGTGTGTGTGTGTGTGTGTATTCAAGGAGGACAGAAAACATCAGATCTGCTGCAGCTAGAGTTGCAGCTATTGTGAATCACCTGACAGGTGCTGTGAACTAAACTCAGGTCTTCTGCAAGAGCAGTAAGTGCTCTTAAGTGCTGAGCCATGTCTTCAGGCACCAGATTTATATTTTAAAAGGAGAGAGTGAGTAAGTATGTTGTACACTGCTGAGCTAAGATAAGGAAGAAGAGATTTTCTCAGTATATCTGGCCACATGGAGGTCAACTTGACCTTAGCAAGAGCAATTGCAAAGTAGAAGTGGAGAGCAGTTCCTCTCTGTTTTTAGTTTCAGAACGCAATAGTACTGCTAGCAGGCACCAAGCATTTCCATTTAATGAAGTTGATAAGTCAATACTATTTAATACTAATCTGATCAGCTTTTAAGGGATGAATTTCTTTTATTCTCTCCAGAAGAAAAAAGACATTACAACGGTCACAAAGATGCTGTCCTTGCTATCCAACATTATGTAACTGCTTGACATTTTGTAGCTTGTCAGTGTGTCAGCATTAGCTCACATCTACACACACACACACACACACACACACACACACACACACACACACACACATCCATTCACACCCTGGTCCTCAATACTAGCCATGGCCCATGTTGATTACAAAATGGCTGCCCAGTGCTAAAAGCTGCCTATGGCTTACAAAACTAACATCCCTCTTATAAATGGGATGTGCAAGATAAAGAAGGGTTACCTCAGTCTCCTCAGAGATATGGCTGAGGGTTATCTTCTGTGTGGCTTTTTATTTCCAAAGTCCACCCAGCCTCATAACCTTGTGTGAACTTTTAAGACCACGAACAGTGGGAAATCTCTTAACATAAAGCCTTAAAGAGGCATTTGACAAGGCATATAGAAACTCATTGTTGGTGGAAAGTGACTGTAGAGAAAAACATGTTTAGCACAAGCTTAAACATTAGCCATGCTTTTTATGAGGTCTTCTGAAGCATTTTGGAACCCAGACATTTTTCCTGACTGATCATTTCTTTTGATTTTTTTTCTTCCACTGCTTTTATTTCATAACACAAGAATAATATTTTCTGGATTAAACTTCTTGTAAAATAGCCTTATCCAGGGGATGTTTTAAAATTTAAAGATTACTTATCTTCCCATAACCACCAAAGAACATACACAAACATCTAACAGGTTCTGATGAGCTACCTAGCTTCTTTTTTTTTTTTTTTTTTTTTTTCTTTTTTAAGGCATGGCTCCAAGTTTTCTTCCTCTTGATTCTAACTCCTAAGTTAAAATCCCTTTATTTTAGTGCTGTTGCATACACAGTGAAGAAGAGCCTCTATCAACCTGCATTCTAGACAGAGATCCAGTCCTGAGAGGTTCACACTAGTGCTTTGTGTATTCAAGGTGTACTTAAAACTTGGCCGTCCCCCCAAGTTAAATATCTATCTTTAACAT
>PVIH01011333.1:0-33828 GCA_004025045.1 Sigmodon hispidus | reverse complement strand
CTGACTGAGGCCTCAAAATGTGGACACTGTTGGTCCTCCAAACTACCCAAAATAAGTCATATTCACACAGAGGCATCTTCTTTCTGCAGGTAATGAACTCTGGGAAACTGATAGCTGTCCTGCTAAAAATCAAGCAGTAAGCCCTCCCTTCCTGGCTTGTTGTGCTATTTAGTGTTTAATAGGCAGGGCCTTTTTATAAGCTTTTTTCTATCTGCAAAGATCTCTTGTCTTGGGCCATTGAGGTTTAGTTTTTCCAATATTTCTTACTTAGTCTTCGGCATTTCATACATGTATATCATGTGTTCTGACCATATCCTCCAGTTACCCTCTTTAATCCCTCCCCTACTCCCTCCAGATCACTTCTCCTCTACAAATTCTTTCCTATTTTCATTACTCTGAGCTCTTATCTGAAAGCATGCAAATCACAAACCTTAATGCCCCTAAAGGGAGAAAGGAAACCGTGGCCCTTGCCTGGAGTACCCTTCTCTTCTCTTCCAATGGAAGTGAGATTATAAAACCATGGTCACCCTAGGATGCTGACTTTCACTTATAGTGGCTCTCTCTTTAACCAGAAAATCAGGAACTTAGAAGGAGAGCCAGCTCTGGACTGCATTTTCTTGGGGTGATTCCAACAAGCAGATTTTCTGGGTCAGTAGATACGAATGCTTTCAAATTGCCCTCCAGAAACTTCTTAACCAGTTTACTTCCTTATCAACATGCATTTGTTACAATGTTTCTTCATTTGTTAACTCATTTGTCTGTTCATTCACCTACTGATTCAGCACCAAGTAATGGCTACCCAGAAACAGATGCACTAATCACTTCCTACTTCAGCTGAGCCTTGTTTTGTTTTTTTTGTTTTGTTTTGTTTTGTTTTTCCCCCCCCCTCTCTTAAGAGCTCTTGAGAGTGTGTCTAAGTTGCTAGGAGACTGACCAGGGAGAACAATCTCTTCACTTATGAGATGGAGATTGAAGGGTAAGCAAACCATGGAGAAAGAGTCTGCTCCTTGGGATCACCTGTACCTTTCCTACATCCTGATTTCTAGGTTCCATTGTGGAAGATTTCACTGATCTGGGCTGTGATTTGGGCATCCTGATCCTTTAAAGTTTTCTCATTCAGTCTCTTGGGTAAATACTAGGGCTGAACTCTCTCCAGACTCTTTTTCTAGGAAACTCTGGCTTATCCAACACTCTCCATTGCGCCTCTATTTGCTACCTCAGTTCTTGACCTCACAATTTGTCACCTTAGCTTTAATGGTAATTGTTGTTTCCTCATACACATCTCATGATAGACCATAAGAAATCAGCCAATGCCAGGTTTGTTTGAGTAGATTAACCATTATCATGGAAAACTGTTGTTGAAAAATATCACCTCTATTCATCATATTTATTGCTTAATTCTAGTTTCAAATATGTCTCATTTTACTTAGCCTTCCACAAAAGGGTCCTTAGATGTCCTATCTTTGATTATAATATCAACTCTAGTGTGTGGTTGCCATGTGCCAGGAACAATCAGTTCTAAGTGGTTTGACTCTGTTATTTCATTTCCATTAACTCTGAGACATCCACATACCATTATCACTCCTTGTCCTTGTGAGAAACTGAGGTATACAGAAGCTATAGGACTTGCTCATACTTACATAGCTAGCTGCTGAGCTGAGCACTTGTATTTCATTTAATGACATGTAGTCTCTGCTGTACAAATCAGAAGGTTTTCTCTCTGTCTTGTTACGGCATTACATTGGAGTTTCCTTCTTCCATTAGAACTGTAGGGAATGAGTGAGTATGCACCTGGAAACTCTGAAGGTGCCCTTCAGCTAGCACCATGACAAGGGGCTCTTAGAAGTCAAACATTTTCCAGCCATTTATGTTGCACCCACTGTACTGCACTGTCCACTGGAGGAACAGCTTAACTAAATAAAACCAGATGGTTATTGCCCATGCCAAGGGATGCCAGGCCTTTCTACCATTTACACTGTCATATCTGCATACTTTTAGAATAATCTCGAGGAAAAGAATGAGAGGCAATAAAACAGCCTGGGCATGATTCAGAAACAGCTTGGATTTATCTGTCTTTAAAAATCCGAAGTTACTCTCATCTGTTTATTCTCTTGGAAGAAATCAGTGGCTCTCAGAAGTTAGTCATCGTGATCTCTTAAGTTACAATTTCTGCAGTTGTATCAGAGCCCAGTGTAGGGATGCAAGATGGAGACAGCATGTGAATCTGTCACCATGGATGAATCAGCGAATGGAGGGGTGAAAATACCTCTTAAAAGGAAGGAATTAGCCAGTCTGAGAAGAAAATAGATTTGAGAATGCATTTTGCCTGAAGGTTCAATAGGGTATGCAGGTCAGATTTACCCAAATGTCTTTAGTCACGGTTCTCTCTGTTTTTATCTCACACCCAGCTCAGAGTTTCAAAAGGGAGGGCAAAGCTGAGCCTTTATACCCGTGCTTTTAATAGTTCCAACCACATCAGTAGAAATAAGAATTTTTTTCAATTTCTAAACTGAAGGGGTGTTATTAAATTATATGCAAAATCATTATTTGACTTGTATATTCCTCAACTATTTTCAGCTTATTAAGATGGATTTCGACCTCTGTGTTTGTGATCATAGCACTCAACTCAAATTCCAAACAATGTCACTAACATAACTTTGTTTTTTTTTTCTCCTGAGAATAAATATCACCTATGATAAGAAAATAAGTTGGAAATATTCACACGGATTTTGACATAGCCATAAGGAGTTAGTCATTAAAGAATGTCTGAATCCTAATTAGCCTTCAAATAATCTTTTTCATGGTGAAGCACTTCTGCTTGGAAGAACACCATTCCAATATACTATTTGTCACCTCATTACCTGAAGGCTGCTTGGAGGCATTCTGTGGAATTTAAATCATTTGAGAGCACAAAGGGGCTGTATGATGTGATGGAAGAGGTACAGATCTTTGATTCCTAACTCTAACCCTGTTGCTAACTAGCTACATGGCTTGAGACAAGCCACCTCTCCTGGGCCTTTTGTTTCTTTGTCTGTGAAATGGATTATTATACATTTTGTGTAAATGTGTAAAATGAAAATCAGAGAACTGTATATGACAACCTCTCCCTTTCTTTCCTGCTGCGTAAATTGCTGGTTCCATTCTTGCACACACAACCTGCAGATATGCCTGTGCACATGCAGATACGCACACAAACATGTGCATGTACACATATACTGACCACTTTCTCTGAAGCAGTCAGTTGCTCATCCTCCAGCTTCTTCCTACCTCTCTCAATCTACTTTCACTGGTTTACTTTCTTCTTGCTGATTAGAAGGGGCTGATATCACAGAACAGGAAGTGCAGAGATAGACATTGTTCAGTTGGTAGATGAATTCATAATGTTCATCTATTTATTACTTAAAAAAATAAAACAAAAAAGTGATCCACAAATGAAACAATCTCATGAAACTTATATTAAAAGTATGCAAATTTTGTGGACATGAGGCCCCCAAATTAAAAAAAGAATCTTAATGTGGTTGAATGACGCTGTTTCTGACAGGTTGTCCCAGCCATCTAGAAAGTTCCTTAGAATCCAGACATGATTTTGTGCTGAATATTTGATAGAAATTAGGAAATTTCCTACTTCACTAGTAGGTAGTGTTTTTCTCATTTTACAGGCAAGGAAAACTGTAGCTCAGAAGAGCTAAATCATCTTCCTAAAGCCACACAGTTTTCCTCAAGTAGAACCAAGGTTTGTGTGCAGGTTCAAATTCACAAGCTCACATCTGTGCCAACAGATCACAAAGCTTCTTTTATGTTTGCTATTTGAGCACTAAACATGATAGATGCAAGTGACTGTGCCTAATGGAGATCTAGAATATTTCTCTTCATCATGTAAATTTGCTTTTAAGGACCATCTGCCTTTCTACTACACATCTTGAGACCCTGGCAGAAGGATCAGTACCAGTGTTTTGAAGTCCCTGGAAAGGGACTTTTTGGTACAACAGCATCCATCGTCAAACTGACAAGCTATTTTATCCCTAATCACTGACTATGATTTCTCTCTCTCCCCCATCCTCTCTGTCCTCTCTCCCTCCCTCCTTCTCCTTTTCCAGATGCAGCATTTTTGGCTCAGAACCTGCTATCTAGCCCACAGTATGAGTCCATCTTTGCTTGGGGCCTTTGTTATTTTATTTCATTGAATGTTCATATATGGGGCCTGCTGTTGCTGCTTTCTTTGTGCCCGTAGTAAAGCTCCCTTGTGAGGTGACACTAAAAGCCTTTGCTCTGTATACCCTCTTCACATATGGGTGGAAAGTGAGCAAAGTCCACAATATATACAGAGAACCACAAGGCCTTTTCTCTTTACGGAATACTCCCATAATATCTAAACTGCCTTTTTCCTTAATGTAGGTGATACACAGCATGGAATATAATGATTATTAAGTGGTCAGATTGTCTGGGTTAACAATGACAAATACCTATCTAACTACCATCAGAAAAAAAATGCCCACCCCCACAAGAAAGCATGTCAGGCCCATTTTCAATTCATTCCCCCTCCTTCCTCCCTATAACAAACACTTTCTGATTTCTAATATCACAGTATAAATATTTTGGATTGTTTTCCTGTTTGTATCAGTGAAATCCTGTAATATGTTTAGTTTTGTATGTGGCTTTTGCTCAATACAGTCTTTTGAGCTATATCATCACAGGTAGTAGCAGTTCATTGCTCTAAATTGCTGAGCAGTGTTCCATTGTACAAGCATGGCATAGCCTAGTTAGCCACTCATTTCTCGACAAACCTGTAGGCTGTTTCCAGACTGCGGAACCTCTGAATAGAATAGCTATGAATATCTGTTATAAATAAGTTGTGACTGTGTATTTGGATTTGGAGGATACACATGAGTGGAATCACAAGGGTAAAGGAGGTTAGCATTGAACTTTCTTAGAAGCTGCCAGGCCTGTCCGAGCAGTATTTGAGTGTTTTAGCTTCTCCATTTTATCAGTGATATGATCACTTGGGTACCTGGGGGAAGGGAGTGAGTGTGTGTGCTTATTCATGTGTATGGATGCAGGTGCACACCCACACCAAATGTGTGCAAATCAAAGGACAAGTGTGCGAATCAGAGGACAGGGGACTAGTGTTTGCTCTTACCACGACACCTTGTTCTGAGACAAGGCCTCTTTACAGCTACGCTAGGCAGGCTAGCTGGTCTATGAACTTGAGAAGATGCTCCTTTCTCTGCCTGCCCACTCCCCAGAGGGACCCGCTGGGGTTACTGTGTTACTGTGTATGACTTTGACACTGGTTTTGGGGATCCCAAAGTAGGTCCTCAAGGACTTTCATTAAGCCACCCTTCTGACACACTTGGTGTCTTGTTTGTTTTAAGGATCATTCAAAGTGTCTATCATTGCCAGCTCCGATACTGAGGATCCTATGGGAAGGAAACTGAGTGTTCAGTTTTTATGGACATAAGGTTTCTGCTCATGATCTCTATTCCTAAAGCAGTCTTTCAGCCCTAAGGGGTATTTTGAGGCTGCTTCAGAGGTAGCTAAAGGCCAAAGTGGTGGGGGGAGTGAGTAGCAAGACAGGGAAAAGGAAGGAGGCACAGAAAAGTCAAGACAGAGAAGGCTCATGCACTGGAAGCAGAGAGGCACACACCAGCAGCCACAAGACAAGTGTCAAGGGAAAATGGTAACAGAGAGAGAAAGAGAGACAGAGACAGAGGGAGAGAGAGAGGAAAGAGTCAGAATCTGACACATAAGTAGCTAGCAGGTGCAGCCTAGTTCATATGGAGAACCATCAGGATGCCATTTTACACTGTTATCATTAATAATTATTATTACTATTATTTATAATAGTTATTAATAATAGTAATTATTATTTTTATGTAAGGTCTCATGTAGCACAGGCTAGCATTGTACTTGCTATGAAGCTGATAGTCTTGAAGTCCTAATCCTCTAGTCTCCATTTCCAGAGTACTGGGATTACAGGGAGGCATTACCATGTCCTGTTCATGCAGTGCTGGGGACTGAAACAAAAGCTTTGGCCATAGTTAGCAAACACTCTACCAAGTGAACTGAGTAAGTCTCAAATATTGATGGGGATCGAGGGATAACTGGAACCTCAATGACAGCCTTAGGATGGCAACTGCTGTACCTCTGATGTGAGAGCTGTGGCTAACAAAGCTGAGGGCTTCAGCTGAGTCAAGCACAGGACCTGTCCTGGAAAGACACATATCACAGCTTCTGTTAAAGCACCTAGAGATCCTGGGAGCTTATAGCTACTGAGAAATTTACCAACCTTAGATTGGGTGAGAGTCCAATCGATAAAGGAAGAATGGCCACTGCATACTTCCTGAGATGGTATTTAAAGTTACAGAAGATATTTGAATATTCCCTTTGCACATGTAGGCCCCACTTGTGTAGCAAATGTTTTGATCAGTTTGGTCATTCCAATGTGGCAAGAACTACTTGTGTCCTTAAATGAACCAATATTTTTGGAGAGGAACCCAAAGGGAATGCAATAATGTTAAAAACAAGGCAAAAGTTTGCTATTGATGACACTCCTCTGGGCAATTCAAGACTCTTGAATGAAAATCTGTGCCTAGAAAAATAATATATAGGACAACAAGAAGAAAAGTGTCTTAGAGCATGGAGCTATAGATGGTGAACTTCCTCAAAGGATAACCCACCAAGACCTTACTATAAAGGGTCTGGTATGGGGAAAAAAAGGCAGCAGATCCAGGTTTTCCTGGGCTACAGATCAGCAAACTAGCAAAATGTTCAAGGAGCAAAGGAAACCAAGAGTCTTCTCATGAGAAAACTACAAGAACAACACTTCCTTTGCCTGTGTTATAACAGGGTCTTCTGCCACCAGTCCCCCCCCCACACACACACACACTGACTGGCCTAGGCCTGGCAACCTGAAGAGCTTCTGGGCTCAGGAAACAAAACTACTGACCAACCTGTCTCTCCATGCTCCCTGGAGGCAACTTCCTTTGTCTCTATAAATGCTGATAAAACATACACTTCCAGTGGCTCATTTATGTAGCGACCACACAAAGACTAGTACAGAACCCACATTAACATCAACTCAAATCAAAATGGAGAAGCCAAGGGTGCTTGGTACTTTGACAGCAAGAAAGTTAGTATGATGAAGTCTGGAGTCTGTTTGAGGCATTTGGGCTACTTTTGTCACTCTCTCTTTCAGCCAGTGAGTTTGGGATACTATAAACATAAAAGAAGTTACTCAGTAGCTTTGTCCAGGTGAGAAAGACAGCCTGTCTACTCCCCAGTTAGTTTTGTGAACATATGATAGTGGGTTGCAGGAAGTACTATATGGAACTGCCAACTGTTACAATGAGTTGTAGCAACAAACTGAAAATATACTAAGGCTTAAACCTATGAACTTCAGTTTCTCAATCACATTAGGTCCATAATGGATGTTCCTGAAGAAAGATAGCTGCACATATATAGGATATATATTACTACTGGCAGAAGCAACCAGGAGCAAGGCTGACAAAGTTGCGAGACAGCTGCGTGAGAATTGACTTCCTCTCTGATATTTCAGCCTTCCCCCGATATTTGGCTCTAAGTCTCATTCATGCTACTACAGGTAGCCTACCTCTAAGATAGGAGAGGGGTACATACTGTAACACGAATTCCAATTGTAATGAAAGAGACTCAGAGCCAGATATCGGGGAAAGGCTGAAATATCAGACAGGAAACACCATAGTCAAATCTCACCCAGTTATCTTCTACTTTCCTCAGCCTGGCTCCTGCTTGCTTCTGAATTGCTGCTGTTTTCCCAAGCCTGCTTTAAATACCCTTCTCGCCAGCTGTATCCCATCCCTGTTAGGATTAAAAGTGGGAGCTACTCTATTTGGTAGTCAGCCTTGAACTCACAGAAACACAGAAAGTTCTCAATTTCTGGAGTTATGGAGTTAAAGGCTATGTCACCACTCCCAGCTTTCCCTGTGCTGGGATTAAAGGTGTGTGCCATTGAAGCCCAGCTGTTTGGCCTTGTACTCACAGATCAAGAACTCCTAGAGCTATGTCTGCCTAGTTTTTGACTCTGTGTTGATGTCTTGATATTTCAGCTTTTATTAAATATGTAATATATCTCCACAACATAGTCCTGCACATCTTGTGTTCAACTATCTTCATTAGATGGCTTTCCCATAAGTCCTTATGAAAAGGATTGGAGCATTACATATAGAAGGAAAGTTTGTATGAGCTAGACATGGAATTGGTTTATACCATGTTTATTCCCAGTTGATTGGCTAGCACCCAGACATATGACTACCACTAACTGCAAAGTAGACTGGAAACTGTAGTTCAGGAAGAAGGAGAGATAGACTTGGTGAACAGCCAGTCATCTAGCCATAGATGAGCCATCATTTTGGATGCAGGTTAGTTCTGAGGCACAGTCAGCTTTCCATTCCTGTCACATATATCTGAGACAATCATCTTATTAAAAAGATGGCTTATTTTGGCACTCAGCTTTAGAAGCTTCAAACAACCTGGTTGATTGTTCCTGCTACTTTATTGCCAGTGGCAAAGTAGCACATTGGAGCATAAAATACACAAAGAAGCCAAAAAAAATCATCTCATAGCCAGTAAGTAAAGAAGAGAGAAAGAGGAGATCCTGGCATCCCATTATTCCCTTCAAGATCCCTTCACTTGGCCGAAGATTAAGCTTTAACACTTGGACCTCTGAGATACAGTTATCCCAACTATGTTACATAGGAAACAAGAATTGAACTCTGACAAGGTAACGGGCTGCTAATTCAGATTGTATCCTTCTGGGAGCAGTAAACACTAATGACTGTGATGGCAGAGAAGGGACCTAAGGCAGGGATTGGCCAGGAAACCCAAGCCAGGCAGACCTGTCCAAAGGTCAAACAATTGCAAGTTCTAAATCAGGAACCATTACCTACTTTGGGCCCTTCCCTGCTCTCCCTGCCCCCATGCATGCTACCAAGACTCTCAGCTTTGCCTTCTCCCTCCTCTCCCCCAGACATGCCTTCCCTGCAGTGAATGTTGTTCATGTTCTGGAAAGCTTTGTTCCTCTCTCCCATCAAAACAACCATTTCCTGGGGATTCACAGGAGTTGAAGGAGTATAGGAAACAACAATTCAACAAATCAAATCTCACCAAGGTGGTGCCAATCTGCCGGGGTTGCTGAGAAACAGATGAGGAAATGAATGTAGAGTACCTTGCAGGGTGCCTGGCACATGATAAGTCAGAGCTCAGTAAATAGTTTATCATTATCTTCCTGTGGATGTGTGAAAGAAAGGCTGTGGGGAAAAAAAAGACAGGTATTGAGGAGCTAGCAAAGTCCTGGAAACTAAATTGCTTGCTCCTATCCCCCCACCTAAGAGTTTTCTGAACTCATTATTGAACTGAGGCCTTGGACTCATTGAAAACTGTGAAGATTTAAAAGTTATATTGTTTAAGTTGGCGATCCTTTAGGGCATGAGGTTCATTTCTTTGAGTAATTAAAAAAATCCCTGGAAGAGCTAGTCACTTGTCTAATGCTCCAAGTATCCCTGTCTCTTTCCAAAGTCCTTACTAGTCTTGGGCTCTAGCTGCCTAGCCAGCTGGACCATCCTGGACACACCTGTCCACTTGTGCCTTTCCTCTAGTCCTTTACTTGTAGAAAACCATCTTCCATTGTTTCTAGTCCTTCTACTGAAATGCTGACATAGTGGCAAGACTCAGTGCACATTACCTAGGCCATAAAGGTTTAATGATGGCAAAACCCTGTGAATGAAGCAGATGAGAAAGAAGAGAACAGACAGAAATCCTGATTTGAGCATCACCTTGTTTCATTCCAACTTGAGCACACACTGTGTGTGTGTGTGTGTGTGTGTGTGTGTGTGTGTGTGTGTTTAAATAATCACATGCATTCAAAAGGAACTTGTTCCCTACATAGTAAGTAATGCCTATCTCATTGTCAACTAGGCAGGTGTTATAGAGCTGATCTTTTTCCTTCCCCACCCCAACACTGTGTTGTTCATGCTACATTAGCTTCAATTATGATACTTGGTTTAAGATAAATACAATGAAATTTTAGTGATTTGAAACAACTTGACATCCCTAAGATTCTGCCAACTGTATTGTTCTTGGAGAGTCACTCCAGGCAGAGGAACACTTCTGAGAAAACAGAATTCCAGAAAGAAATCACAGTTTAAAAGATGAGCCCTCCTAATCTCATCCATACATTGCCTGCATACTTTTCAGAACAAGGTTGGCATTGCCATCATCATCATCATCACCATCATCATCATCATCATCATCATCGTTATCACCTGGCAGTATGCACCATAAAGTTAAATGATGTTTATTTGATTTTAATTCCTGTGTTAGAACACAGGATTACTAGGAGAAAGACTTCTTCTGTGATTTATCCCAGGGAAATATTACATTCTAGATGACGCAAATAATATTAAAATAACTTTCTGGAGGGTTTCAGATACATTCTACCAAAGGAACACATCAGCTACACTGACCATCTCTTGAAAATTTTGCTTTTGATAGCTAGTCTCTTCTGGCCTCATCGCGAGCCTTGTCATATATAAAATTGTGAGTCATATTCCTCATGAGCTGATTCCTTTGAGGCATGGGCACTGTTACTTAAGAATGATATCTTCTTCACATAGGTCATAGAAGGTTTCACCTATTAGGAAAACATCTGACCCTATATAGTGGCCTAAATTAGTGACATTGTGATCACAAAATAATTATTGTTTTTAGGGTATGGTTGGCATAGGAAATACTGTTGATATCCTGCCATGGCCCCTCACGTTTACCTCTTACTAGAGGCTGCCTACTTCAAACATCTGTGACTCTCTCTCAAAGTGTATGTTTTTAGGTTTGATCTCTGGAGTATGCTAAGCCTGACTTGCATGCTGAGTTAGCTGTAAGTGTCAAAGAATGAGCACATCTTCTACGAGCCCCTGAGCAGTGATGGTTGGAGTCAGCAAATAAATCCTAAATTCCTAGCCTCTCAATTGACACAGCTCTAGAGACCATGCTGTCTCTTGCCATTCTCTACTGGTGAGTTGCTTAGTAATTTTGCCTTTTTCTTTAGATGTCAAGATAGACAGAAGGTTCTTCCTGATGATTAGTGTCTTGAAGTTTCTCAATTAGTATCCCATTTCTTTTTCTGTGGCTTTATCATTCCTGGATTACATTTATTATATCTGTAAGGAAAACATAATACTTGAGCTTTTTCTATCATACACATAATCAAGACAGTCAAATACTACATTGAGGAATAGTTTATTAGCTTTTTTCTACAAAATCAGATTTTGCTCAGAGAAACTCAATTCTGACTGCCCAAGGAGGAGCAGGAGGTTCCAGATATATGGATAATGGCAAATAAAGACCAGACACAGTAAGAAGGCACGAGAGTGAGTGTGCTTAATCATTTTAAAAGCAGAGAGAAGTTCTGCCAAAATGAGGATCATCTTCCTGATACTCTTGTGGTACTTGTTCTTGTGAAGTGTATCCAAAAACCACAGTCTTCATTATGTCTCCTCCCAGCACACAGAGAAGCAGCTAAGTTGCTTCAGCCTTTGCACTTTAACACCGCCCCCTATGGCTGACTGAAAAAAGTCCAATCTGTGGTTTTTTCTCCCACAATTTCCCTAAAAGTTCTATCTAACATTTCCTTCAGCCCGGCAAGCGCTCTCTCACATAGGCCTACATACTTTTAGAACGTTCTTTCCTTTTACTTTGGTCTAGTTAGCACAGAGTATCTCTTTGCTTCCTGTTTCCCTCTTATTTTTTCCTTTATCTTCCTGTTCTCCAAGAATCCTTTGTTTTTGTGAGATGACCCTATTATCATTGGTAAGTGGGAAGAGAAAGCTACTTAGGCCCTTGTTCAAGAAAGGAAAACTGAAGGATCCTAAGTGAAATTATGCATAGCCAAATGGCAAGAACTCCCGAATCCTTGAAAATGCTTATGAACCTATTTGTGCAAAATATATAAAGTTTAACTTTTGTTCTTTCTCCTCTCGTCTCCTTGCCAAACAAGAAATAGTTTTTTGATGTTTACTACATCTTTCCTTACCATATTTGATTTTTAATATTGTGATAGTACTGTCTTCTCTTTTCAATGAGAATGTTTGACGTGAAGTTGGAGATGAGGGAGCTATGGAGTTTGCCTGGAAACTTCACTATCAGGTGTAATGTCATTTATGATCTTCCCAGTTACTAGCAACTGATTATCAAGTGAACTTTTGACCAAAAAGGGTTACAAATGAGCAAACTTGCTCAGATGCCAGGGAAGCTTTGATGATGCTACTCCAAATTCTTGAAAACAATGTGAGCAGTAGGTCCAAGAAGGAAGAAAATGATGCCATGGCAAGGTCACAACAAACACGATGATAGCAGTAACAATAAAAATGTCAACTGAGAAAACAGTGGCAGGGCTGGAGAGATGGCTCAGCGGTTAAGAGCACCGTCTGCTCTTCCAGAGGACCCGGGTTCGATTCCCAGCACCCACATGGCAGCTAACAACTGTCTGTAGTTCCAGTTCCAGGCAAACACCAAGGCAAATAAATAAATAAATAATAAATAAATAAAGTTTTTTTTTAAAAAAAAAAAAAAAAAAAAAAAAACAAAAAAAAAAACAAAAAACAAAAAAAAAAACAGTGGCAGATGCAGTGATGACCTTCATGAAGATGATGATGATGATGATGACAAGTGACGATGGAGCCGAAGAGGACAATGATGATGGTCTTGATTGAGAATTCCATGTGCCAAAGTACTGTAGCAAGTACTTTACTTAAATGAGCTCTCTTTATCATGACCACTGTCCCACATGAGAGGTCTTTATGTTTCTGTCTTCATCTTACAGAGAGGGAAACTGAGGCTTAGAACTAACTTTTCCAACCAGCAGTTAGTAAAAGTTTGAACCTGGGACCTAGTTCAAAGTTTTCCTTCCTTATTCCCAAGAGGGCGCAGTGCCCAAAATGAACTGGCACTATCTCCACCCCAGTGGTTGATGAGGGGCTCCCAGGCCTTAGGAAAAGGGAAAACACTGGACCCAAGTCCTTTGTACTCTAGAATTCTACAGCCCCTTTCTTCTAGTAACCCCTCACAGGCTCTATTTCTGGCATAGTGGTTTCTGGAAAATGTCCTTCTAATGACATAGGATTATAAACACTCTTTTTTCCCAGAACAAAAATTTAACCTTTGTATCTCAATCTAATTAGAAGTATTTTCTCTTCCAGAAGGCAGGTTTTCCCCCCTTCATTCCAAATTTAAGAGGTTTCTTTGTTGCCAGAAAAATTTCCTCAGACCATGGCTCTTTAAGATGACAGACCTGGCCTGAGACTTGAGACATGACTTGTGCTTCTTTGCAAACTGCCTTCCAGATCAGACACCTGAGGATGTTTGGAGGGTGGGTGTCTGGTGGAAAGTTGTAGGGACTCAGCTGAATGTAATGAACAGAATTTGTAGTTCACCCAGATCAACCGTCCATTTAAGCATGCCCCACCACCCCAACATTTCCTCCTGATTGTCTCCTGTGAGGCCAAGACATTCTTCTTACCTTCTATGGAAACTCATCATAATGTAAGGAGAACATGGTTTTCCTCCTAAAATCAGGGTCAGCACTTATAGAAAATAAACACTGCTCTCTACCTTAAATAGTCCTTGTCCTTATACAACACCCCCACAGCTGTCTAGGAATTGACATTCATCTTTTGAAAATTTCTTTCTTTCTCTTCATAAGAAACATGGGCCTTGAAAGAATCATGGAGAAAACAGAAAATCTTGGGAAAGGGTGGATTTGATTCTTGTCTTGAGAACTAAACCAATAAAGAAGGAGGAAGAGGAGGAAAAATGCAGGCCTAGCACACACTTGGTCCCAGATTATTTTTGAAAGAATGGATAAATGAATGAACAAAAATCTGGTTTTCTACTCCTGCCTTATGCTAAGACCTGCATGACCCCAAGGGCCATCATTGATCTTTATGAGGCAGACTAAAGACTGTTGGGACAGGAAATAAGAAAATAAACAGAAAAGTTTATGGCATTATTTACCAAAAAGAGAGCGGACGTAGAATGACCTCCCAAGCCAGGCTCCCAGATTCCTCTTGGACTCTTCTAGAATCCAACTAACACTTGGAGTACCAGGTCAGAACACTCTGGGTTCCCTCTCTTCAATTCTGCCTGTCTCACATGGTCTTCAGGATCCTTTAGCATTTGAAACAAAGGCAACATCAGATAATGTGCTTTGAGGAAAGAAGCAGTTATGAGAGCCAGTGTATATTGTGCTGTGTGAACTTGAACGAGTCACTTGACCGCTGAGTGCCAGCTTCCTGCTCTGTTAAACAGAAAGATGGAGTGGGTTAGTGACCATCTAAACTTATTTAGACAGAAGAGCCCTAGAACTATAACGGCTCTGCCTGAGAGATTCATCTCTTTTGCTGAGTGGTAGCATTTCATTCTTATGCTCCTATTAGGGAAAACTGAACACACCCACACACATACACATAAACACCATTTATATATGCCCTTATGTTTTTGTATTAACATGTACTACAGAATAAAAAAATGAGAATGCAAAGTATGAGATGATAAAACTGAATATATATAACTTCTGTAGAACCCCAGGGCATGCATTTCTCTCCTTTCTTCAGGATAATCGTTAAACTTTTGATGTCTCTGACCAGCTAATGGCACTGGATATGTCCTCTCCATATTTTTTAACCAGTTTAGGAGCAGATTTAATGATTTTACTCCCTTTCTGAAAGGACTTTCTTCAGCCAATGCTGATGTTCATCAAGGTTGACATCAGTGGAAATCTGTATGACCACCACAACTTTAATAACTTAAGTAGTTAAGTACTTGGGTAACTTATTTCCAAAGTCAAATTGGATCACCACATTTTTTTGGAGGACTGTATAAGTCTCTACATGTAAAATATAACCAAATGTAAGGCAAGTGGCTACTTTGTATTATTTTTCATATTGTAGCCAATTTGGAAATACATTAAAGTAGTAATTATGTTTACAGCTTTGTTCAAATAAAAGAGTCTTTTGCTGATGTTTAAATCTCAGAAAATTCAATTGCTAGGGCAAGTAATTGACAATTACTACACCCTGTGGAGAGAGAAAACCCATTTTTGAACCCAGTTGGAGTTGATTCTTAGATAGTGCACCCTGCGTCCTGAATGGTGAAAACATATGTGTATACAGTATTAAAGGAGAAAAATATGCTGGCTCATAGTTAATGGCTAGTGATTTCTATGTGGAATTGGGTCATTTATTGAGGGTGTTGTGTAAGTCATAGTCCAAACTGGAAAATAGGTCTCTAGCAAACTAGACTTGCAAAGGGGAGGAATTTCTCACCTCTTTTAAGATTAGGGTACATAAGGAGACAATGTGAGGATCAGAGGAAAGTACAGAGGGTTTGGAGTGATAAAATGTTTTTTTATGTTTCACATAAGAAGGAACATCAACTGCTATGAAAGCCAGATTACTAGCTGGCCTGTGTTCTAGCTGTAGGTTAAGAGTTCCAAACCCCATTGCATATTAGAATCACCTGGTGAACTTTATGTACTCCAGGGCCCAAGCTGCATATCATAACAGTTGAATAAGTTTTGGGAGTGGGATTCAGGTATTGTATTGTTAAATAGATTCCAGGCAATTCCAGAGCACATTGCAGGCAATCCTGGTGCTCAGCTCTGTTTGAAAACCAGTAATAAGCCAGTGCTTTTCAAACCTTAATATGCATACACACCACCCAAGGATCTTGTTGACATGAAGATCCTGATTTAATGGGTCTGAGCTGGGCTTGAGGTTCTGCATTTCAAACAAGATTGTGAGTGATGCTGCTCCAAGGTCTTCAATTTCAACAAGGTTGTAGACAGTCCAGCTGACCAGACATAATTGATAACTGGTACTTGCTCCATATAAAATAAGGCTATTGATTATTTTACCACTGGGAAAATATCTCTTAGGAAAGCTCTAGGATGTTCAGCCATGTGCCTTATAACAATTCTTTGATCAGTGGTAGACTGCGGTACAATGGTTATTCCACAAGATTGTATCACCAAGTAAAATCATGATCATACCCTATTGTTACAAACACACTCTGATGAATTTACAAGTTACAAACTTGACCAACACTATGGATCTCAGCATATGTCACTGCCATTAAGTGACACATGGCAATCATTTAAAGAATGATTGCTTTAGGGAGGAAACTTGTCTTGATAAGAAAAATAGTTTTATTTTGGCTGAACAGGAGAAGGAATCACATTTGCAGCTTGTTTATGATAAAGACATCACCTGGAGCAGGAGTAGACTTTGGGTCCTCCATAACACCTCACAGGGGAGAGTGGACTTTTAAAAGCCTTGCTAGAGCCTCTTAGCTCAGAATATGCCCAAACTAGCCCAGATCATTAAAATTGTTTTCCCTGAAGCTAAGTGCACTTTCTGTGTGACCTCAGTCCAGTAATCTCCAGGACATCACAGAGTCTTCAAGCAACAAGCAATTTTGGCTCAACTTGCTATGAAATAAATCCCTCCCCACTTGCCTTCTACACTGAAGTAGCCACTCCTAAAGCCTTGCTTAGAGGTGTTTGATTCTCAGACCAGGCACCCTGTGCAATCTTTCAGCTCACTTCTTTGTTGAAGACACTTTTAATTCACAAAACACAGCCAAGCCTTTATCTAGATGGTGATCTGGGCCTCTGAAAGGACTCCTAGTATACCCTGTGAATTCTTGATTCAGAAATCAGGCTCACCCAGTATCAGGGACTTTGTCACTGGAATTCATAGCACATGCTGAGGTTCTTTTAGTGTGAATTTGCACAGGTCTTCAGGAGTGCTGTCAATGGTATGAGTTATGATGTGGCTGAGGACACTAGGGGTGAAGAGAGTTGGGTATTTGCAAACCTCTCTCCTCTCTCTCTCTCTCTCTCTCTCTCTCTCTCTCTCTCTCTCTCTCTCTCTCTGACATACTTAGTGTTAAACATCCACTATAAGAAAGTAGTTAAATTTTAGCTTCTGGAGAATTTTTAAATTATCTGAGTGGTGATAATCAAGTAGTTTGGTTTTTAAATTAAGACATAGTGAAGTCTCCTTATATAAAAAGGTAATATTTATATGAAAGTATGTCAGTTTAAAGTAGATTCTTATAGAAAGTTATGGAAGAGATAGCCAGAGAAGCAGGATAGCTTATATGGATAGATACCCCGCAGGATGCAGGTGTAGTTCAGGTAACAGGCTAACCACCCTGGGAGATGTACCTGAGATCACCTTCATGATATATGTAGTTCTGTATAAAGAAAGTAACCATTTTGAGTTTCTTTTTCTGGTTGCAGCAGACAAACAGGATGACTCTACAACCTTAGTCTACAAAATACTTTCCTATATGTACTGTCTCATGAGAGTCCCTTACAGTGGAGGTGGTGACCACCATTATGCTATCCCATGGTACCAAGGGCCCTACCCTGTACTCTTCCCCAAAGTTCATCCATCTCTGTGATAACTGCTCTTGGTACATGTTGCCCATTCTGAGTCCCAGTAACTGGCCTTTGTGAGTATTAGCCACCTTAGGTCCTAGTTTCCTTACTTGACAGAAATGTCTGGAATAGGTGAAAGGAATGGTTATAAAGTTGAATGCCATAGTTCACCAGGATGCTACACATGGCAGCCCTGTGGTCGGAAGACAAAAGCAGGCCCAGAAGTGCTTGACTATTCATTCATGCACCCGTTCATGCAGAAAGCATTTCCTAAGTGCCTAATAGTCACTAGATGCAGTGCCAGCTACTACGACGAGGAGGAAGGCGCTCTGCTGCCCCTGGAGAAACAAGGAGCTCAATAGTCCAGTGTGAGGGTAGAGCCAGGCTCACACAAGGCTAAACAGGAGTCCTGTGGGATCTCAGTGAGTACTGAGGAAGTGACTTTTGAGTTGAGCCCCCAACACCTAACCCATAAGCAGAAGTTAGCTGGGTGAAGACCACAGCCAGAGGGGGCTCGAGGCTGAGGGGCAGAATTAGTCTCTGGCATCACTTGATATTTATAACATAGCAAGCCTGTGACTTAGAAGCATCTAGGCCCAGCTATGATCTCAGACCTTCATTTCTCACCACCTCACATTGCCATTTCTTCCTAATTCTACACCTGGAGACATATAAGCTACAGGGGTGAGGCCCTAGCAGCTAGCTAAGGACAGAGAATGGAGGTAGGTCCAGATTGTGCATGTTCCACTGGGCCACACAGCCATAATTACTAGATCTCTCTCTCTCTATTTCTCCCCGTCTCCCCCCACCCCCTGTTCTCTCTCTGCCTGCCTGTCTGTCTGTCTGTCTTCTCTAGTCATCTCCCTCTACCATGCCCCAGCACACAGTGATAATAGGCAAAATGGTTGGTGACCTAGTCAAACGTATTTGAAAATGAAGTTTTACAAGATGCAAACACAAGGACAAATTCCCCGACCCTTTTGCTTACTCTTAGGTTAGTGGAAGCTGTGATGCTCTTTGATTTGAAAAAGCCCAAGCCTACCCTCTGCCCACATTAATGAGCAGCTTGGCTGAGTGGGGAGGATGGGCCTCTGCCATCTTTGAACTCATTAATTACCTTCTGGGCTCATGCTCGGGAAGATAGATTTGCCCTTTGAACCGTCAATTCGTGATCTGCTGTTTTTATTCTCAGTGCATACATATCCAGGGCTTCTAACACCAGCTCCTGCAGAGACAGTGCCTGAGGCATCACACTCTGTCACCACACCTTGTCCACTGCTGACCTGGAGCTGCAGGAGGTTATCAGTTGACAGGTTCAATATGGGGAGCAGGTACATTTAGAAGAGAGAGTTTCTGGAATGTGGAAAAGTGGATGATGGAAACTGTATTTTTTTTACACCTTAGTATCCCTGAAAAGTGTTATACCTGGTAGAGATATAGTAGCAGAAACAGTCTGTCTTGCCAGGCCAGTGGCCCTCCAGACAAACAGATGGAGTTCCTCCCAGCCAATCACTGGCTGAAAGCTGTTATGGCAAGGAAGTGGAAGTGAGATTTTGTCCAGCGGCTTTCTTTCTTTTCTGCTCCTGAAATTCTTCAGATTTGTTTCCTCTGCCTGTACTCTGGCCTGGCCTGCATGTCATTTACCTTGACATATCTGTTTCCCAAAAAAAGGAGGCCCCAGAAAAGGCCCTGCAACTTTCCCAGTCACGTCTGTGAGCTGAGAACAGGTGTGTACTGAGTAGTAGGCTGAGAGGCGTCTCACCATTGGTCCTCTAGTAGTATTGCCATAGCCACTTCACTTCCTAAGAGCAGAAAGTCCAGTGAGGAGGAGCTAGAGCAGAGCTCCAGTGGAGAAGCTAGACCAATGACAGACAGATGCAGGGATTTGAGGGAAACGCATGACCTCTACTTTGAATAGGTCTTATTCTCGGGTAGTCTTTGCTGCAGTTCTTTTCAGGTACATCATATATTCCATGCTAAAGCCAAAGCTACAGTGATTATTTTTGCTAGAAATCAAAATACAGAGAGGATGGCCAAGGGCTAGCCTGAAATTCTAATTCCAGTCAGGTAGTTATCTGACTTCACTGTGGAATTAATTTTCCAATTGGCAAAATGGGAATGATTCTCATCCTCTGAAAAGTTCATCTCAAGGACTGAGCAGTCAGGCGTACATTGGATGTTCTCAGCAAATGGTGGAACAAAGCAATTGGACAAATGCTCTGTGTCTTGCTGTCTGTAGGAGGAACCCAACCCAACCCTGGCTAGGTCCCCGATCATGGCCTGATCAGAATGATGCTGGAGAAGATAGGCAGCCTGTTGGGGGTAAAGGTCTCTGAGAAGTACCCTACCCTGGCAAAGTCCCATCTTCATACCCTGACCAGGAGAGTTCTGCAAGAGATAACAGGCCTAGATCGTGGCCAAGTAGAGGGAAAAAGTGGTTTTTCCAAGAAATGGTGAGGGCTAGCACTTGAGCTGAAGATCTGTACAAGTAACTAGTGAAGAGGCGTCTAGTTCTCTTCCTTCGTTTGGGAGTGGGTAAAGAAAAGGTGAAAGAAGCAAGAACATAGGGAGGGAAGCTACCACTTAGAGAAGTACATGAGGAGGTACAGAACACTCAAACATGGCAGAGAACATGTCTTGATTTCTGCTAGCTTACTTCTTAGTCACCAGTCTTGGATAGGTGGCTATGGATGGCTTCTCTGATAGATGCTGCCCGTGTCCTCAGCAGTCCCTCCTAAGCTTCTCTTTATCTCTTCCTAACTCTTCCATGGGAGTTTCAGCCACTGTGAGGGACCAATTGGACCTTTGCAGAGGAAATCTTAGATTCATACAGCTTCCACAAGACTGTGTGCCTGTGCAACAAATGTTTATAATGCTGTTGCTCCAGCCTCCTCTGGTGTGTCGATTCCCCCTGTTCATGATACAAATCTTGTCTGATGGAAGGCGTACAGCTTCACTAGACTATGATCTCCATGAAAGCAGAAGTTTCATCTCTCACTCATAAATTCAACTCTAGCCTTCAGAATGCAGTAAGCATATATATAATAAGTAGGTTACATGAGTGAATGGATGTATGCATGTGGGAATGATTGTCATTTTGAAAGTATGATGTTTTTTGGGCTGAATTAAGGACCAGTGTTCTCAAGAAGAACTAAGCTCTTTGGCTAGAATAAGTGCCCTCAGCCATTCTAGAAGCAGGCTGCTCCCCAACGGTCCTGAGAAGATTTCTTGTCAACATACTGGGTCAACCTGTAGTTTCTAGGGGGCATATTGCCCACAAGGACATGGGCTCTGGAGTCCTTCCTTGGAATTACTACAATGTGTTAGTTATACTCCCAGAGCTGTTTGTACAGCATCCTTCGGTTTACCCACCCCCTCCTTCCTCACAGCAACTCTTTATTCTGTGCATTTGACATGCTTTGATGGCTTGAAAATGTCACGGAATTGTTCATTTGTTAAATCTGCATTCCTATAGTAAGACTATATTTATAACACCATGATGTGCTGAGATACCTTTCTCTCTTGTTTGAGAGATTGTGATGACAATTTAGGGGTGAGAGGATAAGGACATGAGGACCACAGGACTACTGTTTACATAGGTAAGACAGGTAAGGTCAAGAATCTGTTTTGCCTCAGCTTTTCCAGTGAAATTGAGGATTATTGAATTATTATTAAGCCCAACCACACTCCAGGGCTACACAGATCCCCGAGTTAGACATGGTGCCTGCCTTCTCCATGGTAACGAGGCTAAATATGGACGTGTTTCCATGGAGAACCATACTGCAGCTGCAGCCCTGCTTCCTCCAGGAAGCATCCTCTCTGGGCTTCTTTGGCCCCATAGGAAGTGGCAGCCAGTATTCAGGAGCTATCTAAGACATTAAGACCATGTCTTTCACTTTTGAGAAATTTTATTTCCAACAGATATTTCATTTCTCCTAGACATAGACACACCAGCACTCCTTTCTCTTGATAACTAGATGCTGGCAGAGGCCACAGGTCAGAAAGATGAACACATGAGCCTGATGGGATTGATGACCATTCATGAAAACCATTCCATCTCTTCTTTGCTCTGTCTGAGAAGAGGGGGGATCCTATTTTAGAGGGAAGGGAATGTGATTGGCTAGCAGGAGACACTGAGACAACTATATGAGCCTTGAGAAAACACTCTACTCTTTTTGTCATTAAAATGTGACAAGGTTTTATCTTTCCTTAAAGAAAAGTAAGTCTAAATTTGAACTAGTTCAAATCTCTGCATTTTTTAACTGTCTGACAGAGCAATGTGGAATGAAACTTTGTTTTTGTTGAAAGATCAAAATATAAGCTGAGTATTAGGCTGAAAAATACTCTGTGTAACATCACTTGACTATTTAGAGAGTACATCATGTGTGTTTATAACTTAATCGCCTATTAAATTGGGCCTTTATAAGCACAGCTGATCATATGGGTGTGTTCGTGTATAATAGGAAATATCTATAATGCATATGTATACATAGGGAGCTGGATTGTGCTGCCCAGTTAACTAAGCTATGGAAACTATTTTGAGATGGGAGAGATCTCATAAGGCAGTTATAAATAAGCTCTAAAGAAAGATTCTTATCGTGTGTTCTGTGTTGCAGGCCACGTGGCACCGGAGCCAAGTGATGGATGACCTGCACTCCCAGAACCTCTCCATGGACATGACTGACTCCCCTCCCACTTTGGCCAATAACAGACTGGAGAATGGCATGGCCCAGCTGATAACTACCGAGGCCTGGAACATCAACTCCACTGACCTGGTAAAGAAGGCCCTGGTGACCGTGCCAACCCCATCCATTCTGAACCCCCCAGCTGAGTCTCAGAGTGGCATGGCTCTGAAGGTAGCAGCCACTGTGCTGCAGCCCCTGTGCCTTGGGGAAAGCCCAGTGGTGATGCCCATTCACATGCAGGTGGAGGGAAGCTCTGCGCCAGAGCTCAACCCCAACGGCAATGCCACGTACGTTATGACGACACAAGGGCCCGTGCAGCTGCCGGTGGTGTTGGAGCAGCATGTTTTCCAGCACCTCAACTCGCCTCTGGTCCTGCCTCAGGAGGCCCCGTGCTCCTCCAGCGCTATGCACAACAACCTCTTCCAGGGGACTGAGGACTCCGAGGCCCAGCCTCAGCTCCTGGACCTGAGGATCCCAAGCCAGCCACAGGAGCCCACATTGCCCTTTGAAGCTGTGCTTCAGAATTTATTCCCCACCCAAGGCTCTCTGGGCCCGCCACCTTGCCAGCCTCCTCCTGGCTATGCTCCCGTGCCTCCCCAGCCCTTTAACTCTCCCTTGTCCCCCCTAGTCCCACCAGCTACCCTCTTGGTGCCCTATCCTGTGATCGTCCCCTTGCCAGTACCAGTGCCCATCCCCATTCCTGTCCCAGTGCCTCAGAGTTCTGAATCCAAGTTCAGCCCCAGTTTCCCCAAGCCACCATCTTCCTTTAGCCTGCACCCCTTTAAAGGCAACCAGACCACGCTGGAAAAGGATGAACTGAAGCCCTTAGACATCCTCCAGCCAAAGGAGTATTTCCAGCTCAGCCGCCACACGGTCATCAAGATGGGGAGTGAGAACGAGGCCCTGGATCTCTCCATGAAGTCAGTGCCCTGGCTCAAGGCTGGCGAAGGTAGCCCCCCAATCTTCCAAGAGGATGCAGCCCTAGACCTGTCTCTGGCAACCCACCGGAAGGCTGAGGCTCCGCCAGAGGCACTGTATGACAGCAGCAGATCAGCAGACAGCCAGGGTCACACTGTGCTGGAGAAACTTTCCAGTGGTATGGAAATGCCCTTTGCCCCTGCCAAGTCTCGTGAGGCCTCGGCCATGATGGATAGCCACATCAGCGGCAGCAATGGCACTGAAATGGTCAGCCAGTCCAGTCACTCCGGCAGTGAGGTGAAGGCTGAAAATAACATTGAGATTGTAAGTGAGTCTCAGGCTGCCAAGGTCATTGTCTCGGTGGAAGACGCTGTGCCTGCCATCTTCTGTGGCAAGATTAAAGGCCTCTCAGGGGTATCCACCAAAAACTTCTCCTTCAAAAGAGAAGACTCTGTGCTTCAGGGTTATGACATCAACAGCCAAGGAGAAGAATCCCTGGGAAGTGCTGAGACCCTTAGGAAACCCATCAAAAACCGGAGCATAAAGTTAAAGAAAGTGAACTCCCAGGAAATACACATGCTCCCAATTAAAAAACAACGGCTGGCCACCTTTTTTCCAAGAAAGTAAATAAAGGCTTTAAAACATTTTTATGATTATGACATGGGGAAAGGTGCATTGGTTTTTTAAAAAGTCATCTAAAACAAATTATCTTTGTTAATTATTTTGGGGTGTAGGTGGGAGGCAGAAAGGCAAATTAGCTAGAATCATTTTCTTTTTTAATTTTTGACTTTTCACAAATGAATAAATAAGAGCAACCTATTTTTCAAGCAGATTGCACATTTTTTTGCAGCTTTAATGGAATATTGGGTGAATCAGAGGGGTAAAAGCTATTTTCATTGCCACAAAGTGCTTTGATGATGTAATACCTAATAAAGGGTAGGATGAATATTTCACAATAAATGTTTGTTTGCACTAATTGGTTGCAGTATTCTGTCATTTGTAAAATTTACATTTCTCAACTGGCACGGCTGGCCTAAACTCTTGCTTGTAAAGAGCTCTAATTTATTACTGTTTAGAGACCAAAGCTATTCAGGCATGTTGGAAAATACTGCCTTATGCCCCAGAGAAGGAGGATTCAGAGTATGTATGGTCTCTAGCAAGTCACTTTTTCCTCTGGGCTTTTTTTGTGGTAAGGGAGATGGACAGAGAGGTGAGTTTCAGCTATTTAGACCTCTTTCAGTTCACTTAGTTCTTGGGTGTGTTGAGTTTTCTTCTTGGACTTCCCACACACTCGAAACAAATGGCTATGAAAGAAAAAACTAATTGCCTTTGCTTTGCATGGTAACCCATGCTTGTAGTCCTACCACTCTGGAGGTTGGGGCTAGAGGGTTGTAAGCTAAAGGCCAGCTTGGGCTTCATAACAGGACCCTGTTCCCCCACTCAAAAAAGCACCCTCCTCTCCCCTGGACCTCGGAGATTAGCTGGAAATGGCTGCCCTTTGGCAAGACAATAAGAGCATTGTTCTTAATGATTTGAAAATCTTGTGAGTCAAGTGTTGCAGGCCACTTAGAATCAGAGGGAAGTAAAGTTCATATGAATTTAGGTTACAAGTAAGAGAAAGTCATTCTTTGTTGGACTTTGTTGGATTAGCTCAGTTGTTCTCAAATGAGGGTGATTGTGAATCTCCCTGCCCCCCCCCCACACACACACACAAAAATACTTCCCTAGCCACCACCACCAGGGGACATACAGCAATGTCAGCAATGCTTAAAAATGATTTTGGCTGTCACATCCAGGAGAGGGGCTTCCTACTGTCATCTAGGAGGTAGACCAGGGACATTGCTACTGCTGAACATCTTATGATGCACAAGATAGCCCCACCCCCAACAAAGGATGACCTGAGCCACAATGACAACTGTGCTGAGGCTTCGAAGCCCTGGCTAAGCCACTTCTTGATTAGAGAAAAGCAATGCACTGGAAGGAGAGAACAGTGTGTTGCTCTTCTGTGACAACATAAAGCCACCCACATAAACAAAGAACTGTGAGCAAGTGTCTAAAATAGACCTGCTCGGTGGCACATCACACTTGTGTCTGAAACTGTGCTAGCGAGAGACTGATTAGAGCATGCCTGCTTTAAAACTTCAAGTTCTTCCTTTCACTGTTTGCAATTAGTATGTATCCAGCTGTTACTGTGAACATGAACAGGAGGAAAAGCAGTTGTAAGACTGTTCTTTTATTACCAGTCCCTCTGTGAATAGGGTTACAATTTTAGCTGGTCCTCTATCATACAAACAGAGTGGATTTTTCTCTTTCTTGCACTTTTTCTGTGCTGTTAGCATTTCTTTTTGCAAAGTGCATCCAAATAGCTGGTCACCTGACTAGCCAGTCTCATTCTACATCAGTCAGACATCATCTTTTCAGGCTCTGCATGGTATAGTCTTTCCCCTTTTTTCATCAAGTTGCAAATTTCTGTCCATGTCTCCTAAGCACAATATGCATTATAATTTCAAATCAAATAGATATGTGCCTAGGGACCAGTGTTGCCCATTTTCTTACTATTGTTTCTCTGTAGGCATTGGTAGTTTCTGCTGCTATGTAGCATGGCATAGACTTTCTATCTCAACCAGCAGAACCTATGTATTCACAAGGGATTAGAACTGGTTATTTAGATTTGGAAACAAAGCTTACAATTTGCCGTTAGAAGCACATCCTTAAAGTGATAGACAAACGTAGTAAAGCAGGCATTTGTAGCCTGCAATTACCTTAAGAACCTCAAACCATAAATTTCTCTTCATTATAATGGAAGTCCCTTCTGTCTTCTGATGGAAGTTCTGCTTTGATGAAGAAGAGCAACTCTATCTCTAGGTTTTGAGACAATGGGAGCCCTGGTTAGATCTCTGAAACAGGCCTTCCCCCAACTGAGCCACACCTGCTGTGTGATCCTTGCTATTCATGTCTTAGGAGGAGTGGGGGAAGTGTGTATTGTTTGTGAATGCTTGTGGTAGCACTGGAAGACTTGCCCATTGAGATCCATGGATAGAATATTTTTTGTGCTGTGCTACTAAGCAGAAACATTCTCTGCCTGCTTTTCTTCCCAGCCTTTGTTGAAATCCATTTTGTTACCTTCTGACCAGGGAGCCAGGAAAAAGGACAGGGCCCATATTTGTGGCCATATTAAGTCCAATTGATTTACTTTAACATCCCTACCCAAGTTAGAAGTTAACAAATTTTCACATCAGTCTTTAGGGCTAGCAGCCTGGAACTCTGGTTCCTTGTCGGAGGAATATGATCTCCACAGGGCCTCACCCAGTGTGGTACAGCAAACTCTCTAGCCACATTGTTTTTCTGTTCAGCCCTACAGTCAGTGTAGTGTCCACCCATCACTACTGTATCCAGGTAACCTTTCAGGTCTCAGCCATGAAAGATTTCCATCAGCTTTCCCCCATGGACTTCATTTTCCATCTCTTCACAGCAAATATTTTGGGCCAACTAGCAAAAAGATCAGATTTTCATTTTGTGGTTTGTAAAAGAAAAATCATGATTAGTCCTTGGGAATGTTGATATTTGCTAATAGTTGTCAAGATGACTTTAACTGGCTTCAGTTCAGAACTGATAATAAACAAGGGAAGACCACAAAGGTCCATATTTGGAGGCACAAATCCCCCAGTAGGGCAAAATTTGATTGATCGAGAGAAAAGGAAGGATTAATATTTGAAGAGGTTGCACTTAGTATCTCACCAAAGGAAACCCTTGCCAATAAACAGAAAAGTCTAAAATGTCCTCAAAAGTTTTGTTAAGACTTAAAGGTGAAACTATCACCGCTTAAGCATGAAAATGAAAGTGTCCAATGTTGAAAGCTGTAAGCCAAAAGAAAAGAAGAGAGGGGAGAGACAGGGATGGAAGGAGAAGGAGAGGATGGAAGGAAGGAAGAAGAGGGGAGGAGGAGAAACTATGGTGGGGAAGACGTCAATATCCTCATTATCTTCACAAACAGCATAATTAATAAAACAGCAGGAAACGATTTAGATTCCATTTTCCGAGGGAGGAAACAGAGGCTCAGTACAGTTTTCTGCTTCCAGTTTTTAAGCATCAACCACTCAAAAATATGTACTTTGGGGGTTATTCTTAAATATTGGGTCTTAAACCCAATGAACCCACAGGAATTTGGACTCTGGGGGCAAAACCCAGCATGAATTAGTGATGATTCTGAATTATGGATTCTTTTTCAATCATTTTCGAAAGCATTCCAGCTAACTGGAATGCTCAGAGTACTTGGCACAATAGCTAAGGGAGACTTCAAGTTGAAGGGTGGAGATGCCAAGCCTCTAAAAGCCACACTTAAAAGCTGCTAAGCTGAAAACTTTAACAGCAGGGAAAAAGTGTTAGAGGTCATTCTGGCAGATTTTGCTCTTCATTAAACGAAAAAGGCAGTTTTCCACAGCACTCACTTCCACCAGGTCAAATAATGACCTCCCCCCCACATCAGTGAGACAGAGCACCGGTGTATTGGGAGCCTTTAGGGTACCATCTTAATAAATTCATCATTCAGTTAATTAACATATTGGTGGATTTGATGCTGGGTAGAGCATGTGAATGCTTGAAAAAAAATAATTCTCAAACATTGCAAATAATCTACGTGCCACTGTTATAGACCCAGGGATTTCTAAGTGAGATATTAGTTATGTGCTGTTAAGATTATTAGTAATTCCAAGTTAAAGGAGATGAAGTGCTGAGGATTGGCATATTAATTTAATGTGTGGGCTTTTTCTCAATTCTATTCTATATGTACATGCAGGCAAAACTAGGCTCCCTCTACTGACGAAGATAGTGAAAGCCACTTGGAAACAGTCCCTCCTCAGCTAAATACATTTCAAAGCTAAGATTTACTAGACTACGCAATTAACAAGAACATAACATATCCTTAGCACATCAATAACATCATGGGGGTTTCTTTATGGTCACTTCAAATACAGCTTTGATTTTTCTCTCGGACACATTTCAGGAGATGTGAGAAAGTACCACAATGGGCAGACTGAAGTTCTATGGAGCAGGAACTGAGTCTTATTTCAAGCTTTCTCAACCTCAGCACTGATGTTCAGGGCTTGATGTCCCACTGTTATTGAGGAGGCAGGAGGATGTTCATTAGTGTTTTTTTTTAACCTCTTCCCACAAGATGACACAAAGCTCTCCAGATATTGCCAAGTCACCTCATCTAGAACCCCACATTTTTTTCTTAGAGACTGTCTGACACCTGAGCCCTAGTGAAAACTCCAAACACCCTTACTGAATGAACTCACCAGTCAGGAAGATGGATATGGAGCTATGTTCTCTGATGTCCGCTCTTATTTCCTGGTTTCCTACCATGCGTGAGATCTAGAGAGGAAACAGTTACTTGATATAACTGTTTCCCTTCCCAAAGGCTTGTCACTTGCCCACCATGTTAGAAATGAAGCTGCCCCCTCCCAGCAAATCAGGCCCAGCAGGGGTACTCCACTGGATAAAAAGGGCAGATGCTGGCAATCCTCATGGGAAACCATATTATTTTGCTCACCCCTTGAGCCACTTATTTTTCAAAACTGTGTTTTCATCAATCTTATTCTCAAAGACAGTGGAACCCAGGAACTCACAAACATTGTCAGGAAGTTGTTTTTTTAATTTCCCTGTCTTTTACCTAAGTCCATTTTGCTGCAATAGAGACCGATGATTTGTTGTTAATGGAAACAAAAGCCAAACCTCCCCCCTGCCCTTTTTTATAGACCTTTGAGTTCCAGATAGTTTAGTAGGCTCTTTATCTAAGATACAGGAGTCTCATGTCTTCTCCTTTCCTTAGAATTCCCACCTTATAATTGCATCCAGATTGCCTTTGCCCATTCCACCAACTACTATGTAGAGTCAAGAACTCCAGGTAAGTGATGAAATGTTCTGAACTTGATTGCGTTGATGGTTGTACTACTCTGTGAAAATACTTTGAAACTCTTTGAATTGTACACTTTTAAATTGAGAAAATCATATGAGATATGAGTTATATCTCGATAAAATTATCACTTAAAAAAATCAATAAAAGAACACCAGACAGGGCTAGGGAACTGATTAGGGATTGCAGCAAAGCCTCCTGGAACTGCATGGCTACTCTCAGGCTTTAATCGGTTACAAGCAGGTTAACAAAGCCTCACTTTCCAGGGAGTCCCACAATCCTTATTAGTTATTTTCCCACTTCTCTTTGGACTCCACATGTAGAAACTTTACTTTGCACATCTTCTCCCATACCTCATTATTTGGAATCAAGAATCATCTTGCCCAGCTGGTTTGCCCTAAACAGACCTTCACAGGATTTCAGCTTGGGTCCTACTATTGTCTCTATCCGGATTGAAATTGCATTTTGACACAGGTTTCCTGATGGAAACATGAAGAACACTGTATTAGAGCAATTGTGAAGCAGCAGCCAGCTGCTCTGTAGGCTTAGCTGCCTGTTCCTTGTCTTGTATGGCCTCCACGTATGGCTGGGCAAAGTTTCCTCATGATGGTGGCATTATACTTGCCCTGATGCTGAAGTTTTCTGCCCCCTCGTTAGCAACGTCACCATCAGGACTCAGGGACATGACGTTTTACTTATTTGTCTCATCTTTAACACGTTGATGAAAGAATCATTTTTTGGCATGTGGGTCCTATCAACTTATAGACTCAGAATTAGGAAAAGCAAGTTCTTGATCTTGACCTTTCATTCCCCAAATGTAGGTAGTCTGGGACCCGGAATAATAATCAGAGGTCAAGCACTGTCCTTACAAAACAAGAACTCACTGGCCAATTATGAGACTGTCAGTCTAGTAGGTAGTTGCAACAGCAATGAAGGGCATTAAAATGACTTAAATGTGCTCAGGAATTCAGTACTCAGGTGGCCAGAGCCAGCATACAAGGTTAACAATTTCTTGTTAGCAAGCGATGTTTTTTTAACACGTCTTTATGATTTCAAGTACTGATGAAAACTAGCTAACAAGGTCTTGCCTGACAGAAGTCCTCGGGGGAATTGTATTAGCACAGAGATAACATTATTTGGAAATAGAGTATCAACTATTCTTGAATGAATGGGTATTCCTGACGTACTTGACAGTGGGTGAGAACAGTCTGTTTTCTTTGTGTGGCTGGGAAATGCTACTCGCTGAGCAGTGGGAGAGCTAGATAATGAAGGGCTAATGCTTTAAGCTCCGAAACCTTTTATTGCAATGGTTTTCAATGGAAATCTTTTCAGAAATGCATTAACTGTCTTGGCATAGAGAACCTTTCTTTGACTCAGCCATTGTTCTGGATACTGGAGACTGGGCCTGGGCTAAGAGGACATGACAAGATGCCCTCCAGGCTGCACAGAGATGGGGAGACTGTTGTCTCCAGGTGGTACTGGCTCTCTGATCCCGGTACCCATTCCCCACTAGCGCTTCTTCTCTCTCTCTCTCTCTCTCTCTCTCTCTCTCTCTCTCTCTCTCTCTCTCTCTCTCTCTCAGTGTGTGTAATTTTGAAATCCTTTTCATTTTGCTTTTTCTCAGCTTCCATGACAGTCATCACTAACCAACTAGCTCTTATCCAGAAACAGACCCACAGCATGAAATGGCTTTTATTCCCTTTGAGTAGCTCCTCTTGACTCTGCATCTGTGGGGGTCTATTGAGGCTGAGGACCTCTTCCACCAGGCTTCTCGGAGGTGGGCATGGCAACGCATAGCATCTCCCATTTTACTGCAGCACAGTCTGTCCCTTAAGTAGTAAGCTTCCTGGCAGTAGGCCCACACAGTGAGACTGAACTCTGTCTCCTCACTGCTGGTCTCCAGCACATAGTAGCTGGTTAAGCTTCAAGAATTGCTGAGCACAGACTCTTCTCTACTTTCAAAGGTGTCACTTAGCTGGATTGGCCTCGCCCCAGGTTTGGTGTGCCCTTTCTAATTTGGGCCTGTTCTGAATCCAGGTGAAAGGTGTCTGTATAAGCAGCAGCTGGAGGGAATGTTGTAATTCACACATTTCCCTCATAGCTCATTTGTTTTAATGACTTATTGGGAACACGAAAGTTAAAAATCAAACAAATTCCAAATTATTGATGTTATAATTAGTGGTTCACTAAATAAAGTTTCTCTCTCTCCCTGTCTCCTCTCTTGTCTTCCCTTTCTCTCTCCACCTCCTCTTTCTCTATCCCTCTCTTTTCTTCTCATACTTTCCTTATTAATTTTCAGCAGGTCACCCCCTAAAACATACTTCTACTTCATTTTTGATGATGGCAATAATTCCCTAAGGATCCACAATTGTCCCTCGGGCAGACTGAACCTTTCTGACTATGTTTCCCCTCTCATCCCTTTGCCCTCCTCACATGGGATGCTGATATTGTAGCTTTTCCTCCATTTTCCTTTTCTCTTTCCATGGTAGGCTCTGTGCTAGACCCATACACAGTCCTTCTTGTCCTACCCGTTCTCTTTGGGTGACGTCACATACTCTCATCGCTACCTTCAGTGTCTTTGCTGTGTTTGCTCCCTTCTCGCTTCTCTCTCACTCACCTCCCAACCTTCCATCTCCACGGAGGAAGGAGGACATTATACTCTTGATACCTAAAGCCGAACCGAGCCGTGGTTTCTTCCTTTCATCTGCACTACTTAGAGTCCTGTTTTCTTTACTCTTCAATGTCCCTCAAATCTATAATTTCTTACTTCCATACTATTCTTGACCCAGCCCACACCATCCCTTGCCAAGACTGCTCAGCTGCCCTCAGAGCTGGATGAGGACACTGCTTTGACTCTTCCTGCCTCCCGCTCTATACTGGCACCAGAATCGTTGTGGTAATTGGTAATTCTTAGCATGTGGTTGTGGTTGACTCCCTACCCTTACGCTGGGCTCATGTGTGAGCAGGCATTCTGAGATTAGGCCCCGACTCCATTTTGTGTTCGCAGCTCTCTGCTTCCCTCATGTGTAAACTTCAGGAATACAGAAGGGTTAGGCAGTCTCAGCACAAGTCTCATACTCATGAGCACCCCCCCCAACACCCCCTTCCTGCCTCCTTAGTGTGGGGTGTAGTTCAAAAGAATTTCTCCTTTAGAAAGCTTCCATGAGCACAGTGTAAGCCAAGAGCCCCCTCCCACATTGTAATGTGCACAACGATCTTACCTTTTCCAACTCATTCAGTTGAAAGCATGGCACTCTCTAGGGAGGAAGTCTCAATCAATTGTGTCTTACATGTCTAGTAGAGTATTGAGATTTAAGGGGCCCTTATTAAATGTGAATGTGCTGAACTGAACCCATGAAGAAAGTACAAATATGCCCCTCAGACCCAAACAATACAGTACATAGAAATTCATCCATACTGAAGAAATACATCACGGTGCTTTCCAAACAAAGGACATTCATCAGGAAGGACTCCTGTGCCTTTCTTGACTTCTTGGAAAAGGCTATCTTGCAGCCCAGGCTGACCTTGAGCAAGCTGTCTTTGCTATAGGAGGCTCCTTAAACTCTCGATCCTGATCCTGCTACCTCCATTTCTCATGAGATTACAAGTGTGGCCCACAACACCCAGAGTATTTCTGCATCCTTAGACAGGAATCTACATAGAAAATACAGCAAGCAATAGTGAAAATCTCATCACTGGAATATAAAGAAAACGTCTGCATATTTGCCTTAGCAGAGTTTGTGGATTTTTTAAATAAATTACATGCATGGACTCCTGAGTAAATATGTACATTATGAAATATGTGCAAAATCAAAATCCGAAAGTACAAACCCAGTATAAATAGGTTCAATATTTTCTTTCTGTACTCCAGTTCATCATCTTATGCATCCCATGAGGTAATAGCAAAATGGGAATATTTCTAAATCTTTCAACCAGCTGAATGAAAATGTAAATTCTCATATAGACTCGGACATTCTTTTGTTCTGAAATACAGACAGTACTGAAGCACAAGATGTTTCTGCACCAGAAGCCATTTTGCCCATCTGACAAAGAGGTGGCTGAGAAACCCTGAGTGGGAATTCCTAGTGTTACAGTCGTGGAATATGAATTTAATTATCATCTTTGCTCCTTTCTAGTTGGGTGACTTTGTGCCAGTCACTCTGCCTCCATTTCCTCATCTATACAGCAGAAGTAATAAGACTGTGGGTTATTTTTCTGGAATACCAGAAGCACAAGACTCAAAATTAAGTACTCGATGTGTGTTCAGCAAATTTGTCCACACTATATCATAATTTGTTTATAGATAGTAATGGTGGGCAAGGCCAAAGAAAGGCTAGTCAAATCTATAATTTTTCAAAAAGATTTAATTCTAGCTAGTATACTGTTACATTCCTTTTGGCTCTATAAGAGTGACTTTCAAGTCTATCTTCAGACTACTAATAGTTAACCCCATGTAAATGTCATTTTGTTGTCTGTTCTGTTGGCCTGAGGAAGTGGTTAATCACTTGGACATCAGAGAAAACTGGCTAATTGAAAAAGGGTGGAAAGAAGCATGTTCTGGAAGAAAGAAGTTCAGAGGCAATATTGGTCATGCAAGGTATCAAAGTGTCACATGTTATGTAACCTCACTGTGACCATCCTCACTGTCGCTGGTGAGAGAACTATGTGGCCCAGGACTATAAGGAGGAGGTGAGGTGTGTTTTAGCCACAGCCTTTTGATTGCAGTTGGTAGATCAATAGCAGTGCTTTTTGGTTTCCAAAGCCAGGGACAGGACCCTGTCCACAGGCTGCTGACTACCTTGGGGCCTATTTCTTTTTTTTTTTTTTTTTTTTTTTTT
>PVIH01011332.1:0-69786 GCA_004025045.1 Sigmodon hispidus | reverse complement strand
AGAGAGAGGGAGGGAGGGAGGGAGAGGGAGAGAGGGAGGGAGGGAGGGAGGGAGGAGGGAGAAGAGAAAAAGACTGAAAATGTTAAAAGTCAGAAAATGTAGGCTATGTGTTCTAGATCTGCCAACAATCAATTTGGTGACCATTATTACTGACTATACATTTCTAGACCTCAGCTTTTACCTTCAACATATTAAAGGGGGCTGGGAATCTGGCTCAGTGGGTAAAGCATTCACCATGCTCGTGTGAGGACTTGAGTCAGAAGTTCCAGAATCCATGAAAACCAGACGTGGTGGCACATGCATCCACAGTCCCTGTTCTTCTAGAATGAGATGGGGATCCAGGAACAGGGAAATCTCAGAAGCTCAAAGGCCACTTGTCCTGATGTTCTATCTGCAACAAAAGACCCCCCTCAAACAAAATGGAAGGCAAGCACCAACACCCTGTGGCCTGCATGCACCTGCAATCACACATGATTGTACACACACCCCACATACTTTTCATACATGGGCACACATTATACACATAAAACTTTAAGTTAAAATGATTAACGAGATAAAAGTGAGAAATGTTGAACAACTATTCTCTGAAAGACCTGAAATTCTGTGTGAGAAGGATCTTCATCCTAATGTCAATGGCCTTGGCATCTGTTATTGGCAAATAGACATCAGCTGTCATCTTGGGTCCATTTAGGTGTGCTGTCTACTTTTATTTTGCAGACATTTTACAATCTAGAGAAGGTAGAGGAAAACAGCTTTTGTGTCTCTCTGCACGTATTTTCCACCCATCCTTTCTCAAGTATTTGTCAAAGGCTGCTTCCAGAACACAAGGCAAGACAGAACTCCCTTCCTGGAGGAGTGTAGCATGCCATAAGCAGGCAGGCTTATCTGCAGGAAGATTTCAAGTCAGCTTGATAAAACTGTTTCTCAAAATTCTCATCCATGTAAGATGGCATCCCCCCCTTCATTTTATAACACAGATGAGATGCTGAAAGGTTTGGCTGACGATCACATGGGACAGGGAAGGTTCTAGCAGAGACAGTCAGCAGGAAATTGGCATCCAAGACATGGGTCACCACAAACTGCAGTGCAGTTGGCACCAGTGCAGCCTTAGGGTTCCACTAAGTGGGCAGAGGCTGACATCCCAGATCCAGGTGGGTGATAGCTGCATTCCAAGAGGGTAGCATTGGCAGCTAAGGAGTTATCCCATGCATAAGAAGAGTCCTACTGTACTTGAAGCTATGAGGTAGGAAATTAGAAACTACCCAGAGAGAGAAGCCTGAATAGGCAACTGATATCACAAAGTAAAAACTGGAAAACTCACTGTACACGATCTAATCCAGAGATCCTCGGTCTTGAATGTACTCAAAATTCACCAAAACAGCTACAGGCTCCAGTTGCTGAGGCTCATCCATAAAAATCAGATTCAGCTGTCTATGAAAATCAGCATCTTCACAAAGGTTCCCAGAAAAAGCCAATGCTTCCTGATCTGGGGCCTAAATTTGAGACCCGGAGGTAGCACAGATGGGTTCGCTGTGCTAATCATATGGAGCACAAAGCCCTGCTTCTCAAAGAACCCCACTCCAGAAGAAGACAGCTGAAGCTGGTCATCTGAGCCCCAGGGCTATCCCGATCGCAGGAGCAGTGAAGATGGATAGGCACTGTGAGGTAGCTCTGTGCAGGTCACTGGGACAGAATGAAGGTGTTGGAGGAATAGATAGAGATGACAATCAGCCTAGGAACAGATGTCACAGAGGCTCAGGGATATCTGCAGGCTCAGTTGTAAGGGGCAGAAAGAGGCAGAGATGGCTCCTTCAACAGGAACTGGTTTTAGTATGTATCCATGAGCACCATAATTTCTCCAAACCAATGGCTGTTGCTGGCCAAGCATGTGTCTCTCATTTGTGTATGTTAAAAGGGAGGGACCTACACCTAAATTTTACTCCATACCATGAGATGTAACCCCATAAGAATCCTAACTTAGAGTCTTGATGGCAATTTCATCAAGCACAGTTTAGTCAAATAGGAAATACAGGACACACATGGAGTATAATCTAAGTTGATTTTTGTTGTGCCTGAGTTTGACGGCATTCTTTTGTAAAGCAGACTTACACGGAGGAATTGGTGCTCGGGTTTCTTTTATTTCATTTTGAGCACTTGGAGGATTTTTCCATCTCGAATGTTCCATCCTTGAAACTGGCCCAGAACTGACTTTCATCTGCTGCCCCCTGCTGTCATTAAGAAAAGCAATCGTGTTTCTAATCATGTCATTTAGGATTATCCCTTGTTTCAAGTAATCCTCCACATTGCCCTTCTCCGTTAGAGATTACAGGGTTTTAGTACAATAAGTGGTTACAGTCATCTCTACACAAGCCCATCCGCATGGCCTGCTTCCTTTTTGCATTGGGAACTTAACAGATTGTAAAGAGGGCTGTTCATACAGCAGACTCTTCTTGGGACACACCAATGGCAGGGACAGTCATGAGCCTAAGGAAAAGGAAGGGAAGGAAATGGAGCCTTGGAGTCTGCTTGGTGATTTTGCCCAAGTGAGTTTGTATTTATATGCTCCAGTGTGGCTGTTTGCTCCACACAGTGAAATGAAATGAGCATAAGCTGCTCTAGCCCTTTGCCCTCAGTTTGTCTCTGTAACATCAGAAAGGATAGGTGGGCCCTTAGGAGAATCATGAAGAATCTCACCATCCCAGGATGGTGAAAGCTTGTTGGGAATGAAGAAATGTGCTTTAAATTCCATCTAGAAGCTGCTGGAGAGTTGGGTTTGACTCAAATGCTTGCTGTTTAAATGCCATGTCTTTGTCTTATCCTATTGCCCTTGACATTTGATTGGCAGCTCTTCCATGTTCAAAGCTCAAGATTCTGAGTGTATGTCTGTGGGTCCTGGCCCCAGCCAATCTCCTCCACCAGCATTTATAGATAGATGTTCCCCATCCTAGACCAAGGGGTTTCCAGCAGGTGGCCAGAAGGGGAATGGTGGAGCTAGAGAGATGGCTTAGTATGTAAGAGCATTGTGCAAGCATAAGACCTGGGTTTGAATGCCAAGCACCTACTTAAAAAGCCAGGCTTATCTGCACATGACTATAATCCCAACATGGAGGGTTTAAGACATGGGTGGATCCCAGGAGCTGAGCAGCCAGCCAGCCTAAATGAAACCAGGAACTTGAACTGCAGTGAGAGATGCCCAGGTCCTGCCCTGCCCTCCACATGGACACCCATATACATGCATTGCACACAATATAAAACACAGCACACACACACAGAGTGGTGTAGATGCTGCCAGTAAAGTTCAAAGCCAAATTTATAACTCTCCTTGTTATAAATTTAATTTAGTTAAGCTAATATTAGTAACTTATTGTGATAAAGTAGGACTTGGAACACAAGAACAATTAAGGGCATCAGATGCTCAAAGTCAAGGCTCCCAAATTCTTGTAGTTTGACTGTAATGCATTAAGGCCAAAGTGAACAAAATTGTTACCTAAGAAGATATAGAAATGATCTAGGTACAGATGAAAACCTGCAGATGAAGAGAAAAGGCCCAGAAAGAGTCAAGTGCTCCTGAGCCACATGTTCTGACAGGTGAATGGCAGGAAGGAAGCTATGGCCACAATTTCCTTTTCATTTTTTCTTTTTTTTTAATGTTGTCTTTAGTTGGAGTACAAAAAATACACCTGAAAACTGCCTTCAACATAGTCCCTCAAAAAGTTGTGCTAGTGGCATTTTCTTTAATAATTTAATCTATCTACATGTTTTACTATAATTCATTGTATGAGTTGTAAGAAAGATTAATTGCAGTGTTAGAGTAATGATGTAATTGAAATGTTGAGATGTTAATGCAGTAATGATAAAATTCTTGTTTGGTAGTTGGTTTTTATAAGGTTTGGTTGGTTGGGTTGTTGTTTTGCAAAAAAATGAGAACATTTCCCTAAATTTAAGAACAATGACCTTAATCTGCCTTTTGGAAAATATGTATTCTATGTAATAGCTTGTTTATTATAGCAGTAATTCTAAATGACAAATATAGAAAATAATCAACATCATCATTATGAGATAATAGATAACTAAAATTATGGCCTGGCAGCTGAGTGTTGGAGAAAAAAAGATAATAAAATTAAGAGATTTCTGTACAAATATAGAAAAAGTCCGCAGGTATATTAAGAGTGAAAAGCAAAATGTGGGCTAATTGTCATCATCCATTCTGAGGAATGTGTAAACACATTGTGCTAGCATGAAGACCTGGGCTTGAATGCCAAGCATCTACTTAAAACTTAAGATTCTGATTTTCCCTGTAGGCCCTGTCAAAGTTTGTTAACTAGTTTCTGAGTGGTCTGTAATCTCAAATGTTACAGACCCCAGCACAACTACCGTGTCCACAAATCTGTTTTGCTAGTTTAGAGGGCAGGGAAGAACTCAAGAAGAATTCACACCCTAAGGAGAGAGGCTTGTGTGGATGTTTGATGCATAATTCAGAAGTGACGTGATTCCGTTCCCCTCGCCTTTACCCAAAGCACTTTTCTGAAATGCTTTCTTCCTTTGGAATGATTTCTGAGCTAATATATGAAGAAAACACATACTGTCGAAAGGAAACTAGACTTTAATGAGGGAAAAAAAATAAAAACATCCTGTGAATCTAATCCAGCTGTGTGGATATTTCTCGCCAGAGGTGTAGGAGCAGGAATGGAAGAGGCTGAGCAGGAATTTGAATGTGAGTGAGTGTCTAGAGACACAGATGGTATCGGGCTATCTCCAGAACACTGGTGCCTGTGTTTCATTGTCATATTCCCAATGACATTGCAGACACCATCCCTACCCCTGTAGGTTTTAGAGGACACTGATGAAGTTACAAAATACTGACAGAATGGTCATGAAGATGGAAGGGAAAGATTATTTTAGAAATTCACATGGACTCCATGCAGATAGCTGAACGAGATACACTTGTAGTTTAGCTAAAATGAATCAGCTTTAAACGGATGTACTCTGCCTGTGCAGACTGCTTCCTTAATGAAGTTTTTCAGTCTGAAGCTTGTGTTTGATTGGTATGGTGATGCTTGTTATACTCTGGTATGATGCCACTGGATAATGTGGAAAGAATAGGAAGATGCCTAGGGGCTGGGAAGTGGGTAAAGTGCTTGCCACATAAGCATAGGGACCTGAGACCGAGCCCTAGCACCATGTGAAAAGCAGGTCACAACAGTGGGCACCTGCAATCCCAGTGCTGAGGAGGTGTAGATAAGAGAGAATGAGTGAAGAGAGAAAATCTTACTGGAACATGGAAACAAAGCTTCCCACACCCCAGATTTGAAGCCTCTTGCCAATTGAAAAGAAAGAACTTGAACACAACTAATATTTATTAGGGTCTTTTCCCAGCACTACACATATCAGGCATTACCCAACACTCAGAAAGTAGGGAAAAGATGATTAGAAGTTCAAGGCCATCCTTGACTATATAGCAAGTCCGAAGCCACTCTGGGCTACCTTATTAGATTGAGTCTGATTTAAACTCACATCAGAAAATAAAACACACACACATACACACACCCCATATGGGGGCTATACACTTGATTTTTTTATTATTACTGGTTTAGTTGGTTTTCAAAATAGACTCTTTCCTCATACAATATATACTGATTGTAATTTCAACTCCCTCCATAGCTCTTAGTTCCTCCCATCCTCCCCTCCCCTCCTGATTCACTCCCTTTCTGTGTCTCATTAGAAAAGAACATGGTTATAAAATAAACATATATATTAGCATATAATGTATACCCATGGGACGTGATTAGACCTATATAGGTCCTGTGCTTTCTGTTTCATTCCCTGTGAACTCATATGCACCTTGCTTTGTTGATTCAGAGGCTTTGATCTCCTGGTGTCCTCCATCCCCTCTGGCTCTTACACTCTTTTCTGCCTCCCCTTCTATAGGGTTCCCTGAGCCTTGAGGAGAGGGACTTTATGGAGACCTCCAATTTAGACTCTTTCCACATACTGCCTATCTGTGAGTGTCTGCATCTGTTCCCATCTGCTGCTGGAGGAAGCCTCTCTGATGGTGGCTGAATAAGGCATTGATCTAAATATAGTAGAATATCATTAGGAATTATTTTACTGATTTTTTTAGACCAATTGTGTTTAGTGTTACCCCAGATCTCTGGGCTATCTTGTCACTGGTCCTTGGTTACCCAGGCAGTGTTGGTTATGAATTCCCTTTCATGGAATGGGCCTTTGGTTTTATTAAAGGGCCAACCTGACTAAATCAACAAGAAGTTGAGAAAAGAGGTCAAGAAAACTTGTGTATTTTCCTCCAACAATGAAAAGAATAGGAAAGAAGATATTTTGCAGCAGACGGAATGAATTACAGACACCATTGAATCGCCCACAGACAGACCTCTTCCAGGTATAAAAAACGCATATCATGAAGATTCCCACAGAGAACTATGAACAGTGGGAGCGAGGGTGTCTTTGACTCTTTTGCCTGCTTTTACGATCCTTTTCCTCCAACTGGGTTGTCTCATCCAGCCTTAGTATGAGGGGATGTACCTAGTCTTCTTGTAGTTACGTAGTTGATGTCCTTAGGAGACTATTTTGTGAAGGACAATGGAAGAGAGCTGGATCTGGGGTGGGGAAATAGAAAGAAGGGACTGGGAAGAAAGGTGGGAGGGGAAACTGTGGTCAGAATGTAATTTATAAGAGAAGAATAAATAAAAAAGAAAAATCATTAAAATGGAAAGATTTTTCTCTGTTTGGATACTTGTCATAGTACCAGAAAGTGTTAATCAGGCTGTTGGGGGGCAGGGAGATCAAACAGACTTAACCAGACATGAACTCTGTGAGCTACAATAACAAGGGGCATGATGTGATATGTCCAAGGGTGCAATAGCGGTGTAAATGGTAGAGAGTGAAAAACTCTTTTCTGGTTGGATTTAAGGTACTACACAGGAGGGAACATATGTTTAGTTCTATAAATCTGGACAAGAATTTATGATTGAGGAGCTCAGAGGTCCCAGGGTGAACCTGTTACTATTGTTTTGCTAAACTGACATAGCATCAAACTGTCCTCTATCTCTAAAATTTATAGATTAATATAGCCCCCTGACTCCATCAAATAAGTTTCTTTGTGTAGTAGAAACTGGTTAATGAAGAAACTCACACCAGCTCACACTGCAGAGGTTAACTATTTTTGGAGTGTTCTGCCACAAATGGGACATCTGTATCATACTCTCCCTTCAGGGCTCAGGGATCATTGTAGAAAAAGGGACAGGAAAATTTTAAGAGCCATAAGTAGGAGAGGCATTGCCTGAAATAGTATCTTTCTACATGGCAAGATCACTACATTCATGAAGTCATAGCAGCTCTGCCTGCAAAAGGCATGTACAAGATCAAGCCAGTCTACCTTCCAGCAATGAGTGGGGGTGGGCCCATGAGCCCCCGCCCCTAGCTGAGGAGCTCCTAACAGTCAATGGCTTCTGGATGAGAGAATCAAAGTTGATCCTGGCCAGTGGATCACCCTTTGTTGGTAGACTCACACTCATTAGAATATGAGAATCACAAGATAGAATCAATGGATTATTAAAAACCAAAACAATAGAAAGTTGGGAGGGAGGGAGGGAGGAGATGATGTGGGATAGATCTGAAGATAGGGTAGATCTGGGGGTGGGGTAGATCTGGAGGTGGAGTAGATCTGGGCTTTGTGAATAAATATTAAAGTACGTGTATGTGTAAAATCCTCTAAGACTTAATAAAAATTTAAATATTGAAAAATGGAGAGAGAGAGAGAGAGAGAGAGAAACTCACAAAAACCTGACAGATCAGAAGCAGGAGCTCAGAGTCAGAGATGTCAATGCCTGCTGAATTCAGTTTTGTGGAGTGGTACTGGGTAGGGAGCTGCATCTCACAATGCCTGAGAGCTTGTAGTCAATTTTTTATTGATCCAAAGATTTGGGGTATAGAGGCTAAATAAAACCACAGAGAAGAGACTATAACCTTAATTTAAAAAAAATACCTTAAGAAAGGACTTGTGTATTCAAGTTCACTGGTATTGAGACCCACACAAATTAACTTAGTGGAGAGACATGAATAAGAGTCACCAATTTTGGAAGATTATTGGAAAAGATGAAAACTGCAGAGATGAAAACATACAAGAATGCAGTGGTTACGTGTTCTGCCTTGGGGAAGATAGTCATTCCTGAACCCTCCCCCCACTTAAACACATTTCCTGAGCAGTATCTTTATGAAGGAGGCATGGGGCAGTGCAGAGGAAGCTGGCCCCGGAGGAGGTAGCTGTTATTAGGTGCTGTCTGTCACTTAAAGCTTCCAAGAGAAAAATGCTTCTTTATTTGATGTGGAACAGCTTCTCCAAAGTTAGTTGAAGAGAATCTTAGTAAGAAGAAGAGGTGGAATATGTGAATAGTGACCCTAATACTGAAATGGCATGCAGTATGGTCCAGTTTCCAGATGAGTCTTGTCAATAGATCTTTAGATTAATGACAATAATCTCTTCACTTCAAATGAGAAATGTGAGAAGCCCAAAGAGAAAATTTACCCAGACATAGGCAACTACTAGAACAGTAATGGTATGTAATGTGGTTAGCCTTCAGGGTCCAGGAGTGGCTAATAGTTCCAGGACCTGCCTTGGGTACCAAACCTTGCGATGCTCAGGTTCCTTATGTGAAGTGACACATGATGCACATCTTCCCACATACTCTAAACCACCTCTAGAGTAAGGACCTACAATGATGTAAGCACTATGTCAGAAGTTGTTATGTCATACTGGTTAAGGAGTATGAAAGGAGAGCCATGCTAGGGTGAATAAGATTTGTTCTTGAATGCTTTCAACTTGAAGTTGGTTGAATCCAGTGATGTGGAACCCAGAGCCACTGGGGCCAACTGCAGTGAGTGAGCATTTTAAATATACCATGTACTGTCACAACACTAGTTTGGTGTGTGTACAGGTATGAATACATATGTGTGTACATGTGTGTGGAGAGCAGAGGTCAGTGTTGGGCATCTTCCTCAATCATTTCTCTATAGTTTTTCTCTTTTGTTTTGAGAAGAGGCCTTCTAATGGGGTCTGGGATTTGCTTTTTAGTCTAGGCTAGCTGTCCAGAAAGCCCCAATGTTCTCTGTCTCCACCTCCTCAGTGCTTCTATTTCAGGTGAAGATTGTCTGGACCAGCTTTCTTTAATGTGGGGTCTGGGAAACCAAACTCAAATCCTAATGCTTGTGAGGAAAGCATTTCACTCTCTCCCAATTTACATAAGAAAATTTCAGGGCTATGCAGTTCCTCTTATCTGGGGACCTAGAGACTATAATGCATTATTTAGCAGGTTGAATGGAGTTCAATTCGAAGATATTTTAAATGTATATATATGTAAAATACATATATATATGTGTGTGTGTATATATTTGGGGGCTAGGAATAGACTTACAGGGAATTTACTTATATCTAGTTGAGGAAAATGTCATAAGAAACTTGAAGACCTTGTTAAATTTCTCCTCCACGATGGGACACAGCTTGTGAGCAGCTTTCCAGCAAGGGAGATGTATGTGGTTATGCTTCTATGCAGAAGAATAGAAGTGACTCAATATAACCAAGAATAAAACAGCCAAGTACCTGGGATAACCTGTCAGAATCAAATGCAAGATGAGGGGATAAGAAATGGCTCCAGTAATAGTGTTGGCCTTGTGAGCACAAAGACTTGAGTTTGATCTCTAGAACCTATCTTTAAAAAACTATAATACGCAAACTAGTAGGCCTTTTGTAACTATTTAAAATGTTCCCAGAACCTTAAAGTCTTCTTTGTTGAACTCTTTCTTAGATTTTCAAGTAGAAAGCCATCCTCACTGTGATTGTGTATGCTTCATCAAGTAGATGTTCATTGACTCCAAAGCACAGGAAATGGCCTGTGAAGTCTGTGCAACCCTACAGGCTTTGAAGGTCTACAGATATAACTGAAAGAGCCACATCAGACTCTCCTGGCTTCCTGTTTCCAGGGAGAGTCCATTCACTTTTCACTTTGTTATAATCCAGCTTTATCAGATTACTATTTCAGAGCAATAAATAGTTCTTTCAGATACTCCCCAATGCATATGGACTATAATTGAATCAGCTAATGGTATTGTGCTGATTTAAGGCATTAGTAGTGCATACTGAAGGTCACCCTCACATAAATTATCCATTTAAATGTCACAAACGTGCTACAGAGGCAATGAATCTGCTTTCCACTTCGTTCTTGCCTGGCAGCTTAAAGAAAACCAATGTTTTTCACCCAGTATTAGACAAGAAAGGAAAGCATTTCTCTTGCAGGTCAGACCTCAGTCTCTCACTCCATGTTCTGTGTCTCTCAACACTCAGAACAAGTGACAGGTGACACCCAGCCTCAGTATCCACACACACAGGAAGACATATTGTCATACACAGCTGGGATGGGGCACACCATAGCATCCTATAGCTGATACTCAAATGGTACAATACTTGGGAGAGACAGAATGGGTTCTTCTATTCAGAACACTAGTATAAACTGCAGATCATGGGTTGTTGGGTTTAGCCACAATCTCAACAGTGAACATACAGTCACTCTTCTGGTTGTCTCTCCATTCCAGCCTTCCAGATGCAGTAAGTGTGTGTGTGTGTGTGTGTGTGTGTGTGTGTGTGTGTGTGTGTGTGTGGTGTGGGGTGTGTGTATGGGTGTGTGTGGTGTGTATGCAATGTGTGTGTGGTGTGTGTGCAGTGTGTTGCAGTGTGTGTGTGTGTGTGTGTGTATGTGTGTGGTGTGTGTGTAGGCTGGAGACTGATATCAAGTCTCTCTATTGCATCTCACCTATTGCTTGAGGCAGAGTCTCTTAATGACCCTGGAGCTTGCTGATTCATGGGAAATTCAGGAGCCTATTTTATCTGTCTGTTGATATTTATAACAAGTCCTATATTTGGAACTAAGCGAAATGGTGATTATACACATACCAATGGGAATTTCATGTTTCTGGTGATTATAAAAAGAGAGTTAGTCTTATTTTCAACACTGGGCTATCCCAGGAGTTCTATTATGTAAAGTCCCCTCTGGACACCATTGAAGCTGATGTCATCATATGTAAGTCACAGTAGACCAGGTTGACTCTCTCAGCTTAGATTGAACTATTGGTATTTATTTTATAAATTAATACAACCATTTCACATTATTATATGTTTTGAGATTGACAAAGTCCATTGTCTCAGCAGTTCATAATTTAGCAGTTATTATGTACCACCCATATGCCAGGAATTGTGGGAAATGTTTTTATGTGGCTATGTTATATTTTTGAAACATAGTCTTTATTTCCATAAGGTAAAATGAAAATGTGGCAAGAATATTAATAAAAGGCAAAGCTGGAGTTGAAACTGTGTCTTGACTCTAGTTGCACTGGAGCCACAAGGCCCAATGTCCTCCCTTACTCTCCCCCACCGGTACCTATAGCTGGCCATCCCCTTGGCCACACCTGGCTGGACTAGCTGTGACTCCAATGCAACCTTTCTTTATACTCCCCTCAACTCCTCACAAGATTAAGAAGACTGTTTATCCGCACTCCTGGGACCTAGTAGTGTTGAGAAAAGCCAAGCCACATATTCCCAATGCCCCCGCTGGAAGGATTGATGCTAGGTAGGAGAGCAGGGTAGGAATTCCCACAGCTTCACTGTCTTCTTGGACTGCTTTAGGGAAGTGAAGACGAGGGGCACTGTAGTTATAGCCCTTCTTGTGTAGGCGCTTGTCACCTTGATCTAGTTTCTGGAACTCACCTTTTCCTAAGTTATTGATTTGAGATGAAGTGACAAGTGCTTTAGAGAGTCCCTTAGTTTGACACTAAAACATCCATAATCCAAAGCTGGTGGCAGGTGAGGAGGCCTGAGCACCACCACCTTGATCACCTTGTCATGTCAGATGTCACCTTGACCATCTGAGGACATGGTGGGATGGAAGCAGGCCATCTTTAACCTCAGAAGAACAAATGCCAGGCTATTTAAGGACAAAATGGATCCTGCTAATTAAAAAAAAAATTCTATACTTCAGAGCCAACTTGAGGCAACTTCACCCAGCATCATTTTATTAATTTTAATGAATTTTTATTCGTATGTGTAAAGTTCCTTAAACATCTAATTAAAACTTTCCCTCTAACTCGGGATCATCTTTTGCCATAACTGGCCATGTTATATAATATTAGCATCTTAAATAATTAGAAAAAAATTTGAGAGGTGTATGTACTGGATGTACTTAAGTATCTTTGAGCCTGTGGAGATAGTTTCACTGATGAAATAGCTTTGCACATCTTACCAAATAAAGGATGATAACAAGGGCCTAGGGAGAGGTTCAAATTGCTCGTATGTCTCAGAAATTGAGGGTATTAGGCAAGCTGACAACTGCTGTAACTCCAGTTCCAGGGGATACAGTCTTCTTCAAGGGCACTTACACTCACATGCATGTATTGCAAACACACATACAAATGCATGTGCGTGCGCGCGCGCGCACGCGCACACACACACACACACACACACACACACAAAGCAGTAAATAATTTTTAAAGATACAAAACTTTGGATCAGGGAAAGTCAGAACACCCTTCATGATAGGTAGAAAGGAGAACTGGTGAGCCTACATTTAGCTTCATTTCCACAACTTTTAAAAGGAATGAAACACTGGACATGGAGAGGTCTCAGGGTCACAGCAGCCCAAGTATATGCCTGGTTTGTGCTGAATGCAACATTGATGCATCTGTCTGGAACAAAAATGGCAGGCAGGAATGGCAGGTGGCAATGGCAGGTGATGATGGCAGGTGGCAATGGCAGGTGGTGATGGCAGGTGGCAATGGCAGGTGGCAATGAAAGGCAGGAATGACCAGTGCTCTGAGACCACTGGGAAGCTCCATTCTAGTCTTTTTTCCTGTTGAGGTCTGGAGAGACCACAAAGTGACTGATGGCATTTACGTTCCTGAGAGAGAGAATTTTCAGCTGCCTCCACACAAGCCAGCAAAGGACAGCCATCAGAGATTAGCTTTGTCACAGCCAGCTTCCCACAGATGCTAAGCCCAGTGCACAGAAATCATGAGTGGAATTTGTTTTTAGCTTGATGAAAACTGAGTAACATTTGAAATTATGAAGATGGCAGGTGTTTGGACCTGTACGTGTTTGTGAGTGTGTATGCAATCCACCACAGTTATGAGCATGAATATGTTAATTCTTTAAACATTCATCCTGAAAAATACTTAATTTCCAATGTTGTCAAAATAAAATATAGTGCATATAGATATTTTAAGGAGATGGGACTTGCTATTTGGATTTTCCCATTTCTGATGTTTCTCCATTTTGGAAAATAGTATGGATTGCTTTTTAAAATCAAAACCAAAAGTTATGTCTAAAATCCATGTTAGTTCCAGATTGAGAGTATTTAATTCTATCATCTGTTCCTTTTCCCCTATCTTAGGACATTTCCATTTCTTCTATTTAGTATCTCTGAGAAAGTAAAAAAATAATATAATAAAAGCTTTTTTAAAAATTACAAACTCTATGCGCCGACAAGATAGCTGGGCAGTTAAAGCACTTGCTGCCCAGCCTGATTGATGACCTGAGTGTGATCACCAGAATACACACCGTGGAAGGAAAAGAACAAACATTCACAAGCTGTCCTCTGAGCTCCACATGTGTGCATGCACTAATGCACACACACACACACACACACAAACACACAAATAAATGTCTCAAATTACAAACTCCAAGGTAGCCATAATAAAATCTATATGTAGCAGACTGATGACAAAGGAATTGAGTATCTGTATATTGAGCATGCTCAGTGTTTTAGACACTAGATGCTGAGGAAATCTTCATAAAAATGGTAGACTTGCTACAAGGATAGAAAGTGTGACTTCTTTGTTCATAATAATAAAATAAAAATAAAAATAAATGGTAGACTTGCACTCAGTGTTAGTAAGAACCAAAGGAATGTTAGCATTTATGAATCTGCTATGAACTAAAATGAAAAGATCACAGGATTGGAATGCCTGGGTTAGTTGTACATGAAAATCAAAGAAACAAAAGCATCTCATTAGGAACATGCTTCTGAGTCAGAGTGTGGTTGGCTGATTCTTCTAGAATGGAAAAAGGTTTCCATAATCCTGGAACCCTGGAGTCTGAAGTGAGAACATTGACACAACTTCAAGACAGCCTGCACTATACAGTGATTGGCAGGCCAGCTTAGACTCAGTGGGACCCTTTTGCAAACCAGAAACTAATGGTATGCTCATAGGTGGTCTGAGCAATGACACTAAAAAGTGACCTCTGGGGTTGGAGAGATGGCTCAGCAGTTAAGAGCACTGACTGCTCTTCCAGAGGACCGGGGTTCAATTCCCAGCACCCATATGGCAGCTCACAACTGTCTGTGGTTCCAGTTCCCAGTTCCAGGCAAACACCAAGGCAAATAAGAAAGAAAGAAAGAAAGAAAGAAAGAAAGAAAGAAAGAAAGAAAGGAAGGAAGGAAGGAAGGTAGGTAGGTAGGTTTAAAAAAAAGTGACCTCTGCCTAAAATGTAATTGATATTCTAAACCACAGTCACTCTCATGGAGCAGAGAGCTGCCCTTATCCCTTAGATACAATGGTATGTAGTAGGAAAGATCTGGGTCCCTCTTATGCTTCAGATGTAGATAAACAGTGGCCAAATCATTCCAATTCTATCTTAATCTCAACTCCAATATATCTCCCCAACTAAGTTATCATGAGAACATCCAACTTTGTCAGGTATCTGTCAGAATGCTGAGCCCACCGCAGCATCTCCCAGTAGTTTCATTTCCTTCCCTGTGTGGCAAGGAGTGGAGCAGCATCCCCTCATTTGAAGGATGGTTCCCCAACCTCCCCATTCCCATGTGCTGGCCTTTCATTCTCCCTGTCTACATATGTTGGCTCCCCAGCCTGAGGTGGCCTTGTGACATCCAACATTGCTCTGTATCTCCCATTCCATATCACCAAAAAGAAAAGCAGTGAGTCAAAGCTGAGCTTTCTTAGAAAGTCAGTGCCATTTGCCATAACCCTGTGTTTCCATAATATATTCCCATTTTCCTAACAAGAGTTGAAATGATTGTTCTCCAGAATTATTTGAAGGCCTATCATTTTATATCTTTATTATTGAAGGCAATTACAAAGAAATGACAGTTATCATGGAGTTCTCACAGCAAAGTACCAAGGAAAATGTTGCCCTTTACACACAGTATTTTTTACTTAAAAATAACTCAAGAAATTCTACAAGGAAATGAAGAAAAGTGAATTTCACATATGATCAGAAAAGAAATATCTGAGGTTATCCTAATGAAAAAAAATTAATCACCTTCTAATCTTCTTTCCTATTCTTTTTAAGCATCAGGTAGGAGTAGATGGCTTTGTGTAGCATAAAGCATATTTCTTACTTTAATGTATTTTCAGTTGTTTCCATTTTTGTTATCTTCATGTTGCTTCAAATAATAAGTCAGTGTCGACCTTTTGGTACAGTTATGTTTATAAGGTTAAACTACTGTGTGTATAGGTTCCTTGGAATGTGCTAAGAAATTGACCTCTATAAAGAACATCACACCACTGTGGTTCTTCAGTGAAATCACATACAAGCCAAATTCTAAATTTTGAGAGCAGCATCCTACAAAGTAGGTGGGTAGCCAGCAGTAACAGGCTGAATGGAGGTCACAAAGGTGACTGTCGGGAGGGATGAGTGCATTCACCATGGATGATAAAGAGCCTCTCAGGTACCCTTCCTGCAGCCAGAGATGGAAGCTGCAGAGCTCCCTCCTCAAACTGTACCCCCTTTGTTAAGCAACAGAATTCATGGGGTGTTGGCACTAAAGCTGGCATCTGCAACAGGCACTAACGCGGGTATCATGACTCTTTCCAGGTAGTAGGTGTAACCTTGAAGAAAAAATGGCACTGTCTTCAAAAAAGTGACCTGACCCTGGCTTTGGTGGGTTTTTCTGCAAGAAATGCAAAGCCCCGCATGTGTTTATGATTCAACCTTCCAGCCGACCACTGCTTTGTTCTAGAGTTCAGCATGAAAGGACTAATTTTTGTTTGGTTTTTGTTTCTGTTTTAGTAAAAAGCATGTCTGTTGCTAATTCTAGCTACTATAGTTGCACATGTAAAAATTCTCTCTGTAGTTTATAGATTGGTAGCATTTCAAATAAATGACATTTTGGAAAATTCACCTGAAATTTTTTGAGATGCTTATCAATTGATATTTACCTTCCCATCGCAAGAAGAGTCTGAGTTATTGCTTTTCAATTATACCTTATAATACTAGATTTGTTCCTTTAAGTACAGTAGGGACTTGGATATAAGCATGCCACTTTGTTTATTGCTATATTATTAGAATGTCTTAGAGCATGGAAAGACTTCTTCGTGAATAATTTTGCTCTTGAAAAGTTGCAGAAATAAATGTTATAAGTCAGATTTTTGTAAGTGAGCATAGCGTATAAACATATAGTAAGATAATAGCATGCACTACTTCACTCAAACAACTTTAATATCTGAAAGACATGTTAAATGGCTGAAGAGTATCTCAATCCATCTTTCCCTAGTATTTAGAATTGTGTTATTATCTAACTTAGGAAAGTCACATTGCTTCATTAAAGAGGAAGCCTGGAATTCTTGTCTACACCAATTGACTACAATGAAACATCAAGTTCACCCTTATTCTTTCAAAAGTCAGAGAGCCTAAGAATCAAGGCCATGTAGTCTTTTGAGAACACATATGCAAACTATTACTGATACATCTTGCGAAATAATAGCTCTAGTACCTGCTATTCATCTTGGAAAGGAATACACTGTCATTGAATAACGCAGCCCTTAAGCTAAAACAAGCACATCCTAAAATCTATTAACTGTACCAGCATGGTTTCCTTTCTTACCAACAATATAACCTTCAGACTGGTTACATTTCAGGTGGTTAGAAAATGAGTAAATGCGGGGGTTTTACTCCCTAAATAGAACTTGCAATTTAGATGTCTTTGCAACACCTAAAATACTAATATAACCTTTTTGTGTTGCATCAGGTGAGACTGTTCAGCTTTAGTGAGTTATGGAGTTAATTCCCTTTCCAGAAAGTGCCCCCCGAGCACACACACCTAACACCTGTCCATGTGTCCTTGTGTGACACAGCTATAAGTGGATTGGCAACACAAATATTTTATGTGCTTTTAGTATTAAATGATTTTCTCCAGGGAGGATCTGGCAAGAGACCTGAAACAATTAAAGTTTTTGTTTTGAAATTATTGAGAGATTACTGGGAAGTGATGCTTTTGTTTTTTTATCCATGATGACATACCCATATCTACTCTCATAAATATGATAATCTGGGTCAACTCAAAGGACAAAAGGATAACATCCCTTGGTGGTTCGCAATTCTCTTTATGTGAGACAACCTGACACCAGATACAACAAAATCACTGCCCCAATGGGAATATTTTGTGTATTTATAGAATTCTTGAAATTAAAAATAATGTCTAAAATTGTACTAGAACTTCTTGGTCTCAAAAACAATGAAATTAGGAGAAGAAATTCTACTAGACTCAGGGCAGAGCATCCCACAAAACACCATGGTAGGTAAAGCCACTGAAGAATATTTAAGAAATGACATTTTGTATATTCCTTATGCCAATTCACTGAAAAATGAGATTCCAGAAACACCCAGTGAATGCTCTTAGCAAATCAGATCCTGGCTCTAATCTCTGCCTCAAACCAAAATATCTAGGGGCTGACCAGTCATATAATTTGTAAACAAACACAACAAGAAAGTCATAGCACGATAAAGGGGATACTATAAAAATATATTCCTATCATTCTAATTGCCTTCAAATATATTATACATATAAAAATACTATGTTAAACAGGTCCGCTGTGAAAGGTGAAAAGTAGGTAACTAAAAGTTCACAGATAATCTTTCAGATTTTGTGTGTTTTCTCCTCAGCCAAAAGCCTCAAGATTCCCTGGCAACAGCCCACCTCTTCACTCATGTCGGATTGTTCTCTAAACATTAGCCTATCTTGTCACAAATAACTTCAAGATGCCTCCTGACACATTCGTTGTTGGTTTCACTGTTGTAGGGAAAAGGCTCTAGGGCTGCAGATAAGGCTGTTGCCATGGTGATGAAGGAGATACCGAGGGAGGAGTCTGCAGAAGAAAAGCCCCTCCTTACTGTGACACCACAGGTGGGCAGACCCATAGGGTTCCTGTAGGAAGCTGACATATGTTAATGTATCAAAAAATGTGATCATCAGCTAAAAAAATTTTTAAAAAAGCAAAACAGTAACTCAAGCCAATCTTTTTAAGCAGTTTCAATGAAACAACTGTAAAAATATAAATGAAAGCCAAAATTGCAAAAGAAAAATTAGTTCTTGATCATGAATATTAATTTTTCATTACTCAACACTAGTTTTTAAAATTAAGACAATTTATGTACAAGTATAACACTCTGCTTCTTTAAAAGGAGTCTTGTTGACTTCAAAAAATACCAATCACAAGCAAAAAAAAATCAAATTCCTGAATAAATCCAATCATATTATATACATATGTCAGTTTACCAGTAGATACTCTAAATTTTCTTAAATGTTAAATATATTTCTGTTGTGACTTTGCATACTACACATTTGTCTATACATATTTATGTTGATAACTAAGTTACAGGAATGAGCGGGAAGTCCCCGAGTTCCCATGCAGAAAATGGCTCTCTGCCTCTCCGCTCCTCCCCACACTTAGTGGCCTCGATGAGGAAACACCATCTCTATTTTGAGCACTAAAGGGCCATTTTCAGCCTTTATTGTAACACACATAGAAAAAACTTCACATTTTTCTTTGAAAGCAGGCTGAAACAGATCCTGTGCATGCCCGGGGACTCCCGAAACACCCTGTAAAAGTCTCCATAAATATCTATAGCACGACTCATCGCCACCCTGTGCAATTCCCAGTTTTAAATTCTGAGATGAAAAATATTTTTCTTGCATTTATCTTATAATTTAGATTAGGTTGTTATGTTAAACATTTCATTTCTTCCATACACATTCGTAGATGCAGTGATTCTCTTCCGATTATGCACACGCCTAGAATTAGAAAAACGGCCATTTACAGCCCCTGTGAAGCACATTTCCATCAAAAGCTAAATTATGGTGGCTTATTTTCAGAATATCAGCAGATCTGGTCTCCAGCTGCTGCCAACATGTGTGATTTTATTTTATTCTAAATGCCATGTTGTAAGTAATGAATATAATGCCAAAATTAAATAAAGTTTTTAAGTTATTAAAGATTTTGAGGATAGGGAATTTTTATGTTGTCAAAGTGAGTTCATGGTTGTAGTTGTTCTTAAAGAAAAGATGGTTTTTCCTTCAAATGTAATCAAGTTGTTTGTCTTTTACTGTTGACATTATGAAGTATATTACAACAATCACCTGCCCATCAGAGTCAGACCTTTGTGAATCCTATATGCAAAACATCCAGCCCATAATAATTATGAATGATTGGCAGGTGAGCACTTGGCATTCCAGGCAGGTGATGAGCCACACACCTGATGATGTTGACTTGTGCTACACCATAGCATCTTGGTATACCAGAACTGAGACAGGCTCCAGTCATCCTCAAAATCTCCCAAACCTTACATCTTGCTGTTACTTTCCAATAATCATTTCTACACATGTGATATTAATATTGTAGGATAAGCTTGAATTTAAATTTTTATACACAACGTTATTTTGACATATCAATTTAGAGAAGAAATCATAAATATCGTCATCTTCTCACATTTGGAACATTTGTGTGTACCCTTTTAAATCTGTTTAGTGTTGTGTTGATTGTTTCTGAGAGACTGATTATGACCTTATTGCATGAAAATTGTGTAACGCTCTCTTTAATGCTTTGTAGCCTTGTTGCATATTGGCCAGTTTATGAATCAGCAGGTAGAATTCTGATTCATAAAATGATGCACTTGTAATGATAATTGTATGGAACACAGTGACAGCAATGATACACTAACCTCTCAAACCAAATGTAGTTTTATTAGTTGATATGTTTTTTACATGACACACAAATGGCTTTCCCCCTGGTGTGCACCAGTGTCATGCACAGCCCCAAAAGAAGCTGAGTGAGCTGAAAAAGTGAGTACTTCCCATGACAACCACAGCATCCGGTCTGTCTCCCATGCCACATTTCTTAGTTGTTAACCTGTGTGAATGTCCTAGTGTCATGACATGTCTGTCCCAATGTCTCTTGTAAAGACTCCTATGTCACAGCACTAAATATTGCTGAATATAAGAACTCATCTTCATCCCTGGTATATTGACAGATGTCTCAGAGATGCCAGACATATATGAAGTCAATTGCTACTCTCTTGGGATAAAAGATAAATACAGATTAGGCCACTGTGTTACATCATCTTGTACAGTATCTGTTTACTCAGCAATCCAAAATTTCAGCATTTTAAAATTGAGATTACAGTGGTTTGTTCTAGAAGAATTTAGGTAGCCATTCTCCAGTGATAGCATCTTCAGCAGATGAAACCAAGCAGAAGAATTAGCCAGATGACTGGATTCAAAGACTAGACCCCAGAAAGTATAATTACTAATTCTACAGGAACTAACAAGTTCAAGTTTATGCTGTCCTAAGTTAATGCTAACTCAAACAGTTTGTGAATAGGCATGCACTGATGAAAAGTTTGAAGGAGAAACACAAGATTGCAAAATCTTTGAGGACAAAGCTCCTCCAGGCCTGGGCTCTCTGATGCCATGGCCTCTAGTTGTGTTGTCACAGAGAATTTCTGGCTTCTGAAAATTGAGACATGCTGCAAATTTTAAAAAGAAAAAAAAGGTTTTGAAGGCTTAATCTCAAAATTAATCTCATTAATAATTTTTATTGCTCACATGTTGAAATATTTTGGATATGCTGAGTTAAATAAAATGTGCTATTGAAGTTATTTTTATACTTGTTAATGACCACTGAAGATTTTTATAGTGTAAAGTTATTATTGTTTATATTCAGCAGCACTGCTAAAAGCTGTAACATTATAAGCAAATATAATTTTATGATAGACAGGAAACCCATGTTTCTAAAGATTATACCTTGTAAAATGAGAATTTGTTTTTATGAGACATAATGGCCTTAGTGAGTCCATTCCTCTCTGAAGGAAAAGAGACAGCTTCATTTTGACATACTTGGCTTCCTGGCTGTCTAAGTCAAGGTGTACCAGGCTCCCTTTTCTTCAGAAAACAGCATCATAGAACTGAGTTTTACATCTCTTCTACCTAAAGCCACCTTCATGCTCTGTCCATTCCCACTTCTGTGTATGAAGAAGAGAGAAAGAGTGTTGTCCTTAACTGGGAACACATTCTCAAGGTGACTAAACATAGCCTCATTTGGGTTCCTATCATCAACTTAAAATGATTGCCCTAAATATATGCATGTCCCTTCCTTAGTAATAACACTGCCCAACTGTAGAATGCCATTGCCAGTTCCTTTCTCCACACACTGATTAATTTCATACGTCTAATGCCCTGCCTGGAGAAAGTCTGATTGACTGATCTTTACATTAAGTCTGGGATTTGGGGGACATTTGATCATGACAAGAAGATGGGGATAGAGCCTGGTCAGGGCTGTCAGTACACAGATACCTGAAGTTCTCAGGTATCAGAGTGGGTATGACCAGGATTTGCAGTGAGACTGTTTAAGGGATGCATGACAGTTAACTTAGCTTCTCAATAGACTGAGACAACTCATGATCCACGTTAGAGAATCCCTCACATATGATCATCACATGAGTCCTAGACTTGCATGTAATCAATAAGCTATGAAGTATTTCTATAACAAAATGATAAATAAAAATCTACCACACAAGTGACATACACTTCAAACCAACAACATCACACACAATAAGGAAGCTTTTAAATGGATAGATGCATGTTTGTGTTTTGTTCCCATAGACACAAAATGAGCTTAAAATTCCCCAGTGCCTATTGCTATAATATTTTACATCAACATTACAAATATGAGATTATTCATCAGTTGTTTCCAGTTTGTAGCTGCCCTGGTTTTATTTCTGCTGCTGGGATAGATACCCACACAAAAAAGAAACCTGGGGGAGAAAGGAGTTTTTATTATCTGGTTTATAATTCATGCAGTAGGAAAGTCATGGCAGAAGTCTATAGCACCACATCCACAGCTAAGAGGAAAAGGGGAATATATGCATTAATGATTGCCTTAGCTAGAATCTCCTTTCCTGTACTATTCAGGGCCACCTACCTAGGGAATGATGCTACCCACAGTGGTCCTATGTTTGTACTTCAGTCAACAACTAAGACAATCCCCACTGGCATGTCCACAGGCTAACCTGATCTAGATAATTCCTCATTAAGACTCTCTCCACAGGTGTTAATTCAAGTTTCAAGTTGACAATTAAAATTGGCCAACACACCAGCTTTATTGTTTTAACTTTAAAAATTATTCTCTAGTGTTGAAATGCTTGAGCAACAGAGCACACACCTTAAGGGAATCAGTAGTGTTGCCAGGAAACAATATCTCATATACTGTTTGATTATCTGAAGTGCATTTTGCTTTGTTGACACAAATTTTCACTGTTTCTTTTAATGAAAAACCTGAAGTGATAGATTTATTTGAAAATAAAGTTAAATCTTTATCAAAAAGCAAGCAACATAATTATACATTCTTCTTTAGGCAACAAAATGTATTTAAAAGCAAAAAATTTTCCATTGAGGCCATGAATTTGAAAAGGAGCAAGGAGAGGTTGAAATGAGGAGGGAACTTATGTAATTATATTATAATTCAAAAAAAATAAAAGAAATAATTTTAAATAGTAAAATATTTTCTTATAATTTGGTTCAAATAGATTGAAAAATAAAATCTATTTTTTAAACACTAAAATTAGAGAAGTTAAAATGGAACTAAGGCAAATAAAGTATTGAGATAGTGATCCATTGGAGTAGCTGTTTCCTGCATCTGTGTGGCATCATCCATCTACTGACCATGTCAACTCACCAGTCTTAATAGGTCACAATTCAATTGAAATCATTTGGCTGGATATTTGATTAACAATAAAGGATAAAGGCTTGACTGTCTTTTGAATCCTGATTAGCAAGGAAGCCCTTCATGAAAATCCTTACTTATCTTCTTCTGTACCTTCATTTCTGTGTCTTTTGAAGTAATTTTCCTCAAACTCTCCGAATTCAAGTTTCTGACTTAATATAAAAAATGGAATGAGGAGATTATGTCTTGATTTTCCCTCCCATTCATGTGTGTCCATGTCCTTCTGGCCAGTGGCGATGGTGTTGGGCTAGCATAGCCCTAATTGAATGTCTACTGCTTCAGATGTTAACCCTTTACCCCTTGGTAGAAAAACCAGCAGCCTTACTAACATTACAAAATGCTCTTTAGGTGCCACCATAGTCCCCATTAAAAAGATAGTCATGGAAGGAAATGGACCTGAATGGCTGAATGCGTAAGTTAAAGCTTTCTTGGAAGTTGCTAAGCATTTTGAAAGACTACTGATCTCGCTATGGGTCACTCAAATTCAGTATGAAATCCAGGATGCCCACACAATCATTCTGCTGTACAATCAGCCAGTTACACTGCACAAAACTGGTCATCATTTATTAAACCACTATTATAGGATGCAAAAAAAAAAGATTTAATATAGTCTCTAAGGCCATGATAGTTGTAAGGAGTTTCCTCCCAGTGAGGAAGAAGCATTAAAATTAAGATGGTAGTACTACATAAGTAGAATTATGGAGATGCTCACTCCCCTGCACTGAAGGTCAACCTGTGCCATTGTAGGGACACCTGCAAGGGAAGTAAGGGTCTATTACCATCCTGGGGCTTTTGTGCTTGTGCTTGGAATTGAAACTAGAGCCTTGTACATGCTAGGTACATATTTCCAACGACCTCTGAACTGATGCAAACATTGAGAAGAGACCACAGTCAGAGAAGAAATGGAAATGGAATAGATATGAACAGACTAAGACAAAAACCTCACACCTCTAATGAACTGGACCTTTTAAACTCAGCTATGGGAGTCTGATTAATCTAAGAATCTGATTATCAAAAACGAAACCACCCTCCTGACTCAATTATTAGCAAAGAATTGAGTCACATTTTTGTAACGCAATGTGCTCTGTACTCAAAGTTTGAAATGAGGGAAATTGATAAATTATCTTCAAGTGACCTGAAGTAAATCTAAACGTGAGCAAACTGTATCCTGCCGATGCGTATAGAAGGAATCCATAGAACACAACCTGAAAGGAAAGTTTAGCAGAATTACTTGGGGATTCCATTCAACTTGAACCTTTTCTTTGTGACCTGAAGACTGATTTATTCTTAAACCACTCTGAGGAAAAATGAAAACAAAACATGTGCTTGTTTAGGAATGAGAAGGAGGGCATGGGGAAAGCTGGTCCTGTCTACACACCTAAAAATACTAGAGGCTTAACTAAAACAATGTTCAATCCATTTAACTGGACTGTGTGAAACACACACCTTTGTGCCTTCAGTTCTTGCCAAGACATTGTCTCATTTGTCAGCCATTTCTTGAACAGCTTTTGCATGAAGTTTCCCAAATGGAAGCTGTGAAGGCTATATGCCGGTGAGCTGCAGCTGTGTCTTAACTTCAGACCCTTTAAGAGAACCTTATTTGTCTTCATGATGTCTCTTACCTCATCTTCTATATCTTCACCAAAGCCCGAGCTCTTTCTGATCCATTTTAATGGCTGTTCCATGTTCTCTGTCATCTTCCACATCTGGAACTCATCTCATTTAACCAGCATACCATCACACTGGTCCAGCCTCAGAAACACTAACTCTAAACGCTGTTCATTGTGTCCTCTAGTTTTGTGTCTTTGGAGCAAAACCTCAAGCATGACACAGTGATATGAGTGCTTCCATCAGTTCTGGAGTCAGCAGTGGTCAGAAACAGGACACCAGACACTGAGGAGGCACCAGCCTTGCAGAGGCATGGGTCTAGAAGATTAGAGAGCCATGACTCTACCCTGGACTTCTTGGAATCTTTCTGAGCCACCATCCCCTGGTTTCCATTCCTCTGGTGCTGAGTGACTCTGAGAAAGCCACTGGTTCTTCCTTCTTTTGGGGACTCTGAAAGCCAATTGCCTTTGACAAGCATGCTTTTCTGAAGAAAGCCCTTGTTCAATAATGTCTTTTACTGTTTTTCCATTTAGATGTTGATATAAACAGTTGTTTTACTGGAATTCATCAACTATACAGAGTGTTTTTTTCTGCAATAACAACTAAAAGTATCTATAGAAGTTGACTATCGCATTATTCTAAGCTATAGAAATTCTGTTCTGTGTCTGTGCACACAGAATCAGGATTCAGGGATAAATTCTTAGCTCTTCAGTGTTTTGGAAAAGGAAGTACTGGAGAAAATTTCTTGTAATATAACTTGCGTTTGTCCATACTTAAAATGATACAAGTTGAACACTCTTATTCTGAAATAAGATCCATTATTAAGGTCCAATATGGAGCTGTGAGTGGAAGCCTCTGACTTTGAAGGGCAGATGTCAGCTGAAACCAAGGCAGACACACAAGTCTATTACAACAACTTACCCTCAGGCATGTGTGCAAGGTGTGTATGAAATACAAGTGAACTTTGTGTTTAGACATCAGCCCTGTTTCTAAGTCAGCCCTAACATAGAAATGAATACTTCAAATTCAAACACTATCTAAATTCTTTTCCAAACATAAATGTTAGTGAAGAAATAACCCATATTTTTAACAATCAACATAAAGAAAATTTATACAGAGTTATCTGTTTATTAAATTAAACTTTCTTAGATAAGTTCTGTATCAAAGAAATAGCTGTGGTATCATACATAAATGTTGATATTTTTAAAGTCACAGTTGTGTCTCATACACAATAGCCAATAGGGCCAGCTGGCTGGCAGTCAAATCTTGCTGCTAGGTGAGTGCAGGTCTCTTAGGGTAACATGTCAGAATATGTTGTGGTGTCATATTTGATGGTGACCCTCAGCCTCCATAAATTCTGACACTGTGGCTTTCACAGCACTTTCCACAGGAAAGGTTCATTTCACTAAATGATGAGGGTCAAAAGAGCAAATGTCCTCACTACACCCAGCATGATGCCTACATCCTAGAAACTGTCCCCTGCACAAAATTCTACCCAAACTGCCTGTATGAGAAGCAGATCTGGACACAGAGTCACTAAGATTGGCCATTGTGTCATTTTCTAGTATCTTACATGCCTTGCCAATGATTGCAAGTGCATCTTCAAATCATAAAATGGACTTTTATGCCAGAAAATATTCCACCTAATTCCCAAACTTGAGTTGTCCACAGCATTTTTTTAAAAAATCAAATGTCTTACCTAGAATCTGCAGGGAGCTCATAGATCGTCAACACTTAAAACTATTTCAAAATAAACACTATGAGGAATAGCCAAGAGGAATAACCCAAAATACAGAAAGCAAAGGGATCAGAATTTAATTCGTAGGTTAAACTAACATCTTTTAAAACAAACAAACAAAAAAGTTAAAGCCCACTCCTGCCTTAGAAAATGTGATAATGATACCCAGTGCAATGTGTCTTTATATGTGTTAACATTAAAACTGATAATAATTACTCATTAATGCCATTAACTTAAACACTAAAAGTGGGGTCATCCCTATGGTATTCCTCAATATTATCCACAAATACATATGAGAATCAAATGTATAATTGTCTGTGCAGAGCTGAGGCTTGGATACACTGGGCTTGGGTGCCCAGTCTGTGATGAGCACCAATTGCTTTACTGACACTGATCCAAAGACACATGATGATGAGTACAATTCTATTTTCTACTAGACTCCAAAGCCCATTGTTTCTTAATTTATGGTTTTTTTAAAAAAAAAATTAAACCTTGTCAGGTTGATTATTAAAATTCTAGGGACTTTGAGGCTCACCTTTTCTTGACGACAAGTAGAACCAAACAGCTATACTTCTTCCAGAAAACTAAGACACCCAAGTTAGGGATTAATCACTGTGTATATGTATATTTTCTCTTAATTATAGACATTGTGAACTCAAAGTGAAGCAGAATAACTAAAAGTAAATAGCTGGCCACCACCAGTGATTAGGAACCCACTAAAATAGCTTTCAGTTAGAATTTTAAGTCTATTAAATTATAGAATGAATTAACAGGAAAATTGGATTATGCTTATAGAAATCTATTCCCATAGATTAAAAGTTTTCACAAATACATACTAGATGCCTAGACAGGTAATACAGTAATATTTTTTATCTCAATATTTTTCACATCATACAAAACCATTCTAAAGAAATGAGAGGGTTTGTTCTAGGCACCTTGAGCTTTTAAAGGGGAACAAAATTAATGTTTATCCAACCAACCACACAGGTCTGTGTGTGTGTACATCTCACTCATAGACACCAAGTAGGCAGTCCTCATGAGAGCCCATCACCATGGAGTCTGAAGCCACCGTTCCATGCTTTCTAGAACATTCAGCCCAGATAGAGAGTGACAGTCACCCATAGCAACTGTGATGGAACAGGTGTCTTTTCTCATGTGCTGATATCAGGGATGATTCTAAAGCCACTCCAGGAGGGAGAGAAACAGGTTAAGCTTTAACCCTGAAGCTGGCTGCATCAGAACTATATTAACGGTGCTGAAGGCTCCTTCCCCACCCATGGTAATGTTTTGTTTTCTCTCTTGCCCCGCCCCATTCTTTATTATGTTCGTGTTCATTTCAGTAGGGCTTGCTTGTCCCCTTGTGTTGCAGCGCTCCGTTTTCAATCAGCTGCGTGTGCACTTTGACAGAGAAGCCCTTTAATGCCTGTGTCCCTTTGTTCTCAGCTGGTGAATGAGCAACAAGAAAGCAGACCTCTTCTGAGCCCCTCCATCGATGACTTCCTCTGTGAAACCAAATCGGAGGCCATTGCAAAGCCAGTAACATCCAACACAGCCGGTAATTCACTTCTAACTATGCTCAGTGGAGTACATTTTACCTATAAATCCATGTGGGTTTTCTCCAGGCATTTTCGAAAAGAAATGTTTATTTATGTGTAGGTGTATGCATTTGCATATTGAAACATATCTATGGAGATCAGAAGACAGCTCTTGAGAGATGACTCTTTTTCTCCATATGGGTCCCAGGTTGTCAGGATTAGCAGCAAATGCCTTTACCCGCTGAGTCATCCCACCATCCCCTTCTCCAGGCCTTTTAATTGGGGATGATGTTTGCACCCAAGTGACTGGCCTGTATACAATTCAGCATAAATTAATGACTTTTAATTACACAAGAAACTACACTGCATATTCCCCAGCTGAGTTTGCTGATCTCACCACTTTTGGTCCATATTTGTCTGCATTTGCTGTTCTGCATTTCAGAGTCATAAGGAAAGCTGTTGTTTCAGAGTGAGATTTTGCTAATTCAGATTGATGGTGCAATTATGTTTAAAATACTTTATGAAACTAAAGCCCAGAAAAAACAAAAATATGTGGTAGTCTTTCTGAGTAGAGTTAAGTGATAATTAAAATACCCTATAGACATAGAATGTTGTAGAACAATTTAAATGTGTTCCTTGATCTCTAACAAATTATCTGAACATTCCAATTTGTACCAACCCTTCCTGGAATTAAGCATTCTCAATAGAACACCGTCTTCTGCTCAGGGTTTGGCACCTGTAGGCATAAGCATTCAGTCATCATCAGTCCAAGGACAGACTACCACAGGCCTGCATTTCTCTAACAGGGTTTCTTGCCACCTCTACCTCATCTGGCCAACACTCCCATCCAAAGGTGTGCTCTTCAAATAATGAGAAAGGTGTGTTGTTTTAGGATGGAAAACTAGACTTTATAGTGAGTGAGTGGTCCCAATTAATATGAGAAGAGCGTAGTCTCACACTTCCTTCTTAAATTAGCCTCATTTTCCCACAGTGGTCTCCACTGGCTGGTGACTTACATTTTCACCACTTGGAATCCTAAATAGAGAAAATCAAATAGGAAAAAGTGATGTTTTCCAGACTGCTAAAAATTTCTAGAGAAAGAGAAACATATGCTGGATGCTGGCAGCCCAGGCGGAAGAAGAGATAATCTGAAGGCTGAGAGATCAAACCTCATGCATTCTCTTCCCAGCTCAACATCACGGTGCCAGTTTTCCCTTGTCTATCTGATAGCAATAACTGAGCCTCACTTACCTTATCTAATACTAGTAAGATTCTTTCCTTGTAAATTACTTGAGAAAATGAATGAAGTCATCTATGGATTGCTGACAGTGGTAAGTTCTAGCAGGGAGTGGTGTGGGGGTGTCACACCAATTGGTATCTGAGGACAGCATTCTTACTTCCTTCATTGTTACTTTTAATATCATACCCAAGTTATTGTTTTCTAAATCCAACTGTCACTTGGAGTGCTCAGGAACATAGGATGATGCTTGCTGTATTCTAAACAGGACATTAAAATGAATTAAGACTGTCAGATCTGATTAAATCTAACCTCTCTGCCCTCTGAAACTGAAGAGCTATCCCAGAAAATACAGAGCCAGTGTCTCTTAGCTGCAGGCGTCTCACAGGAATCAGAGCATCGAGAAAGCTCATGATCACTTCTCAATTCCTACTAATGAAGAAACTAAGCCACTCAGAAGCACCCAGCTTTGGGGGCTGGGAAGTGGCTCAGCCGGTAAACACAAGCTGTGTAAACATAAGAACCTGAGTTCAATTGTTCAATGCCCCACCCCCCCTTGGGGGGTGGGCAAGCAAGCATGAAACCTTGTGTTTATAATCCCAGGAGTAGGAAAGCAGACACAGGAGGTCTCTGGGGTTTGCTGGCTTGCCACAAGCTGAGAGAGCAGTCATGAATCTCTAAACCTCTTATCAAGATGCTGGCAGAATGCACTCTTGCAGATTCTTGGGACGATTTTGTTCTCTCCTCTCTAATCCTTCCTCTTGGTCCCCTGGGTGTAACAAATAAATGATTTTGTCTGTGTGCAGATTGCATTGATCTCTCTGTCTCCACACTACCTAGGTCCAAGTTAGCCGTTACATGAGAATATCAGTCATCCTGGCATTCTCCAGGACAGTTTTGCATTTCCAATGAGGTCATCTTCTGAGGTCTTCTACCTAGGAACCAGGGGTGGAGCCCATTCAATTCATCCTGTCATATTATGGATCTTTTCTGCCATACAGTGACTTCCAATTACCCAGTGTTGAACACCTTGTTTTACAAGCCTAGACATATATCTCAAGGCAAAAATCACTGTATTTTTAAATTCCTAAAGAATGTAGTTCTTTAAAAAAAAAAAAAAATCAATACAAAGTAAACAATGTAGGAATTAGTTTTCCAAAGTGATGAAATTTTTCCTAACAAATTTTAAAAGAACATATTTTTAACTTTACTGCTTACTAAGAGAAAAAATTATGTATTCATGATTTTTTTTTTCTATGCTGGGAATTGAACCCAAGTCTCAGACATGCTGAGCTGTTTTTCCTACCTTCTTTTTTCCTGTTTTCAAAATTTCATGAAACACATTCTCACTAAATTGTTCAGGCTGGCCTTAAACTCATGGTAAATGATGATCCTCCTGCTTTCCAAGTAACTGAGATTATAGACAGCAGCACCAGATTCAACTAAACCCTTGATTTAAAAAAGATGTGTAGATATTATTTACAAACTGATAACAATAAATGTTCTGAAAGCCACTGAACAACAGATACTTTAAATGATTAGATTGTCATACATGTAGTGTGTATGACAAATTTTTAAACAAATTATTGTGTAATTTAATAACTCTAACATATGCTAAAACACAGGACAGATTCTTTGTCAGAGGTCAGGAGGAGAAACAGTGGTCCTTGCTGTGATTTATCAAGTTTGGGAGAGGTTGAGTCGTTAGCTCAACAGTTAGTTTGAAAGGAACATGTTTTACAGTTTATCTTTTTTTTTTTAATCCCACTCTTTTATCTGGTTAATATACTTATTGTGGGACTTCTGAACACAAGCCATATGATAAAATTTCTCATCTAGAGTATTAGCATCACGTTTACAGAACACAGTTTTATGAAATTCAAGTGGTTATGAAGGTAGTGATGTGTCTCAGAAAAGCTGAGAAATCTGAGAAGCAGAGACTGAAGAAATGGCTCAAATGTCAAAGCATTTACCAGGTATGCTAGAGTGAAAGTGAAGGCCAGAGTCCAGATCCCCAGGCATTTTCCTGTAATCGAGCCTCTGATGTGGAGACAGTGCCTCCAAAACAGGCAGGCTAGCAAGACTTACTGTGTCAGAATCTCTGGGTTTCAAGGGCCCTGCCTCAATGAATAAGGTAGAAGAGCAATTGAAAGTGGCACTTGGCATTAACCTAGGATGTCCACATGCATCCACACAAGCAGAGAATGCATGCACAGACACATACACATGCAGAGCATGTGTACACAACAAACAGAGACACACACACACACACACACAGAGTATGCATGCAAAACACACACAAGCACATACCCACAAATAGAAAAAAATCTGAGGGATAAATTTGATGACATATTGCAATAAAGAAAAAGTTGACTTAATTCATTAAATACAGTTCATCTATTTAGTAGATATATTTGAAAGTTTCTACAATTGCCTGTCTGAATTATGCTTCCTTATATACTGTGTTAATACCAGTATGTCTTCCACCAACTTGTCAAAATAAGACTTCTCTGTTTCTTTAGACAAGATCTCACTGTGTATCCCTGGTTGGCTTGGTACTCACGGATCTGCCTGCCCCTGCCTCCTTAGTGCTAGAATTCAAGGCAGGTACCACCACCACACTGACCTTGCTAGATGCTAATTTATTCTGCTTTAAGTAGTACAACTTCCCAGGGCTCAAGGAGGCTAGTTTCTCTGTATGTTTGCAGTGGCCTGGGAGAACCACCTGGTTCCCTAGATTATCAGTCTCAGATGTCCTTGAGATGGTTACAAACTGCTGCTTTCATGTGTTTTATCTTTCATTGTCAGGAAATGTTATTTAGTGGAATTTGGTTATCCAAAAAAGATAGTTTCTGAGACTACCATCATGCCTCAAACTCTGCCAAGAGTTTAAGGAGCATAGGGAGCCACCATATATTAATAGTCTGCATACTACTTCCATGCTCAGGTGAAGTCTAGATAGGATGAAATGACGTGCCTGTATTTGAGTCATAGCATAATCACCAGGGCATCAACTATGTTAGATCCCTATCACTGCCATAACAAGGCACTACATATAGAGTGTCCTGAGACACCGTGAGTCTGTATTTTAAATTTGTGGTAGTCAGAACTCCTCTGCTCAGGCTGCCTCCAGAAACTGACTTCTCTGCAGATCACAGAAACATGTTTGCATGCTTGCTCCCACTTCAGAGGGCACAGGAATTTGTTGTCTTACCCTTTCTTCTGTCATTGAAGCAGCGTATATCTCAGATTCATCCTCAAATCCCCTTCTCAGACCCTGACCCTCCTGGAGTGTCCCTGTGGGGACACAGAAAATGGGACCCAGCACCATAGGTACTTGGTGACTGACAATCCTGGAGAGAAAAGGCTGCAGGTGTATAGTACTTAGAAGGTATTTCCTTGGACCTTCACTCACATGTGTATAGACACGTACACTCTGACACACACCACAGAAAGCAAATGATCCTTGTACTCTTTAACACACAAAAGCACTGGAACCCAAATCTTCCTGTGTCTAGGAGAATGCTTCCAATTTAAGTCAACAAAACATCCAGCCATCTGTGCTCAGGCAGGCCTGCTTTGAAGCACAGCAGGGGCTGGAAGGCCTCCACTTGACTACTGCACCCTACACAAAACAGCATGCTTCCTTCTCCCGAAGCCAAAGGTGGCCCCAGCCTTCTCTGCTTTTAAGGGGTCATCATAGGGAACTCTCAGCTTCAAAGCCATTTGACCTCTAAGACACTGCTTCCATTAAATGGGCAGTAAGTGTGGCCTTTGTGCATGACAGGCTCCAGCTTCACATTTATAGAAACAAATAATACCTGCATGAGAACAAAAACAGAAAGGGCCCGAGGAGCTTCAGGGTGGACAGGTATGACTGGCTGGTTTGAATTTTCAGTTCTCTCATTCAGAAGCAGATAGCGATTAAATTTAACCTCACCACTACTATTTTGGAGCAAATGTACTTTTAACACACAGGTTCACAATTCCTAAAAAACTTGCTTCTTAAAAAAGTCTAGGAGCAAGAGACTAATTTTTAAATGTTTGTACAATTGAAAAAAGTGTATAGGGTATTCCTTCCATCATAAGAAAGTCTTATTAGGCCTAGAGACTGTGCCATTCCAAGTGTCTAGAAGTTTCATTTAGCCACTTGGTGAATAGGAGGTGTGTGGAGCACTGACTTGGCTGCCTATCATGCTTAAATTTGGCTCCAAAAGCCAGTTGACTTGGTTCTGGAAGCCTCTTTCAACCCACTTTGCTTCAGACTCACCAAGCATTTCTCTCTCCAAGCAGCTCCTTGTTAGAAAGTGGCTCCCATCCTCTCAAGAAAACTCAAGGACAGCTTCGGGCCATTCATGATAAACTCATATCATAGACTCCTCTGTGAAGAGAAAATCTTGGTCTCTTCTTGTTTTAGCCTCAGGGACATTTCTTCTTTCTCTCTGTGTAGATTTGATTATGGCTTGAAACAGAACAGGACAACAGGAACACTAAATCAAAATGTGTGTATGTGTGTGTGTATATGTGTGTGTATGGTGTTCGTTCTCTCTCTCTCTCTCTCTCTCTCTCTCTCTCTCTCTCATGCTGGAGATAAACCTAGGGGATCATGAATGTCAAACAAACTCTCCACCACTGTGCCTGAAATAGCATTTACTCAGTGGAGATTTAGCACAAACCTGGCGTTTTGTGGCCATAGAACCATTTATTCTTCATCCCACACTTATAAGTCTATTGATTCTCCACTTTCAGAGGCAGAAACTAGAGCTCAGGCTGCTCAAGAAACTTCCCTCAGGGCACATCAGAGGCATGGTGATTTAGAACTCAAGTTTCACTCACACAACAGAGAATCCCCTGGGAAGGGCTAGCTCATGTATATAAGCAGGCAGACTGGGTATGACTAAGGAAAGCCCCCTTGTGCGCTCCATGAGGTCCTGGCTCCGCCAAGGGGGCAAGCAAGTGGGAAGCAGATGGAATGGGATTTAGCTGTCAGTTCCACAGATCTCCATCCAGAGGAGGAACTGAAATGTGTTGGGACTTGTGGTTGGGGAAGGGGCTAAAGTGGTTACTCTACACTGCAGGGAAGGTCAACACAGGGGCTCCTCTGCTCACTCTTGCCTCTTCTAAGTGGAAGAAAGAATCTGAGAGCTACCAGACCTATCATGCACTCAACCTCTTTAGGTCAAGGACAGGAAGAGCTGGAGGAAGAGACTGTCTCCTTTCAGTGTTCTGTTTCTCAGGTGGAACTAGTTAAATACACATTGCCTACACTGGAAAAAGAACAGATTCGAAGATGGCCGTATTCATTCTGGTGTGCCTGGTTTTGCATGAGAACATACTATTATTTCTGCCTTCATTGGAGTATTTAATACAACTAAATCAACCTACTAGGAAGTAAAATTGTAACCATTTTGTAGCTGGTTATGCTGGAATTAAATTGGCATGCTAAATGTCAAGAAGGTATCACATGTTCCGGTTCATCAATTGCATTATAAAACCCATCTTCAGTGAGACCCAGACAGCATGTGATTTTGCAACCAAACTTCTCAATTCAGTAAATGATTACACTAGACTTCATGAAATCTACGAGCACTGACTAAAACAAGCCTTCCCTAAAAATTAGAACAATAGAGCAACTGCACATGAACTGAGGTTTGCTTTATTTTTGTCCTAAACTTTCTCGATGCAGAGGTGGCACTTAGTGATTTTTGCCTGGGGTTAGCCTATGGAACAGGCAGTCAGCTTCCCGGCCTCACAGCCCTCCAGCTGTCAGTGATGAGCCAGCTTGAGTTGCTGACTCAAATTCATCCTGTTAACATAAGGGCTCAATGCTGCCAACTGACACAGCTATTTTGGAAAAGACTACCTTTGGTTGCCTTGTAAGTACAAGGCCATGTGTTCCATCCTCAGAAATCAAAAAGAAAGAAAAAGAGGAGGAGGAAGGGGCATGGTAGTGTGCTCCTAGCCCCAGGAAGGCAGAGATAGACAGATCCTTGGGGCTCAAAGTCTAGCCAGACTAACCTGCTTGGCCAGTTTCAGGCCAGTGGTAGATCTTGTCTGAAAAAACAGTGAACAGCACCTAAACACAATACCTACAGTTGTCCTCTGACACCCCCCCCACACCCCTTGAGCAAGCATACACACATACATACAGACAGAATTAAATAGATAAATAATAATAATTACCAGACGTAAATGGGCTTCTCTCCCCTTCTTCTGTCTCCCATAGTGTTGACCACTGGCTTGGATCTCCTTGACCTGAGTGAACCTGTCTCTCAAACCCAAACCAAAGCCAAGAAATCCGAGTCCTCATCAAAGAGCTCATCCCTCAAGAAGAAAGCTGATGGCTCTGACCTCATCAGTGCAGAGACTGAGCAGAGAGCCCAGGCTCTCCGGGGCCCAGAGACATCGTCATCCTTAGACTTAGGTAATGCAAAGATTCACAGCATCTATGGCCCAGTCTTGCCTTGTCAGTGTACTCGAGCGGAGTAGCCATGGGAACTCAGCTTCATAAAACTTGTGTTGATTCATTCACTTATGTATTCCTCCCAATAGACTGAGCTTGTGATGGATGCCAGGCATCACTCTAGCCCATGGAGCTGAAATGACAGAAAAATGTGGACCTTGCTCTGTAGAAATTCTCAGTAACAAGGGGGACAAATAGGAGCATTGTGGGACTTGGGGACATCCAGACAAAACAGTCCCAAGATTATGTCCAGGGTGGTGGTGACAGCTATCAATACCCTTCACTGCTGGCTTGCCATAGCCAGGAACTACGCTGCATCCTTTACATGATTTATCTCATTCTGAAATATGGGAAAACTTGGTTTAAAATTGAACTTGTCCAAGATTTTACAACTAGTAAGAGAAAGAGCTGGAAGTGTGCACCTGGCCCTAGTAAGCATCCAAGCTCAACTTTTATCTACACACTCTCCACTCCCCCTAAGAAAAGACAGTTAATGCCTCAGTCCATACGGTCAAGCAGATCAAGCAAATATGCCTCTGTGTGTGTATGCATGCATCTGTATGTCAGGTAAATACATATAGATTCATAAAACTAGCTCTTGAAATTAATTTTACTTGAGTGCTTTAACTGTAAAGGCAATCCAATGTATCTTAATAAGCCTTGTTTTCTTTAGCTGCATATGTTTTCATTCATTTTCATGCATGTTAGCCCATGTCTTGCGAGCACGGATTGAGTATAGTTTGCTTGGAATCTCAATCCTAATCGATCTGTCTTCTATGTGCCCTGGGCTTTCTCTTCCACTTCCTTCTTCCTTAGTAGACATTCAAACACAACTGGAAAAATGGGAAGATGTCAAGTTTCCTGGGGAGCGGACAAGCAAGGGGCATCTGATGGCTGAAAGGAGGTCATGCTCATCTAAAACTGGATCCAAAGAGCTCCTATGGTAAGATGTCCTGATTCCCAAGAACAGCAGCTGCCATTGACTGAACGGGTGTGCCCTGCATGTCTGGAAATGACCAGTGAGCTCAGTTAATCCAGATACCCAAGATCCTGAACAATAACTGTCTATATGTTATCACTTCCAGAAATCACCTAACTAAATTGTAAAAATCATAACAACAATAATAATAAGTAAGCTCAGAAAGAATTTGAGGAGGAAGTTCTGGTTTAATAATTTTAATAATTTTCTGTGTTGCTGAGCTACCAGTTAACAGAAGTACACTTGTGTGTGTGTGTGTGTGTAATGTGTGATGTGTGATGTATTCTTACACCAATGGCAGCCAGTTATTCCTGGTTACATAGCTTTCCTTCTTTCTCAACCATCTACCTCTGTTTGATGCAGTAATTGCAGATGAACCCTGGACACTCAGCAAAGAATGTGGCCCGCTGAATTTGACCAGTTGCATTACCTACTTTCCTGTTGCTGTGATAAGACACTATGAACAAAAGCAACATGGGAAGGAAAGGGTTAATTCCCCTTAGACTTCCCAGGTCACAGTCCATCACTGGGTGTGTGGGGGGGTGGAATTAAGGAACTAGAGCAGAGACCACAGGGAGCACTGATTCTCCTTGCTTTCCTATGCAACCCAGGACCACATTCCTGGGGGTGGCCCTGCCCACAGTGGACTGGGCCCTTCACATAATCATTAATCAAGAAACTATCCCACAGACAAGTCCATAGGCTAATCCACTAGAAGTAATTCCTCAACTGAGGGTCCGTTTGCCCAAGTCACTTTAGTTTATGTCAAGTTGAGGAAAACTAACAAGAACACCATGTTTTTAAAAATTAGAAAAGGGCAGCCTCTTGTTTCTGTGTCCTTTGTCCTCATCTATATCCCCATATGGTGACAATCCGGATGTATAAAGATCTATACATCTACCTTATGAACACTATTTTTCATAAATATGCAATTTACTATGTAAAAAAAAAAAAAATCATGTTCATTTTCTCTTTGCCCTTGGTTCAGTTCATCTGGATTCTAAATTACCAAGAATTAAAATTAAAAGTTCAAATTCAGAAACTAGCAGTTATGAAGGGAACTCACAAAGATTCACTTGTGTCCAAATTCTGCCTTTTAGCCTGGTTCCTGGCTGGGTTTGGGCCAAGTTTGTTCTCTGCACACAAATGTCCTACTATCTTGTTGCAGGTCCTCGGAGCACAGATCTCAGCCAGAGCTGAGTGCCGGGAAAAGTGCCCTCAACTCCGAGTCCCTCAACCCCGAGTCGGCTTCCGAGTTGGAACTTGTGGCGCCAGCACAGGTAACAAAAGCAGATCTTAGGAAACTCGTCTGCTCAAGCAGGAACTGCATCGAAAATATTTTATTTAAATTTTAGACAGAAAGTTTGGAGTGTTTTTCCAAACTTTGCATTGCAAAGTGTGTTCCCACTCCATAGCTGCGAATAACCGATTGTATACACTTTCATGTGTTTGGCTAGAAAATGTGTTAATGAATTCACTGTGTACTTAGCACATTTTTCTTGTGCTGCCATTGACTGTCCCATTATTTGGCGATACAAAAATCTGTTCTAGTCCAGTATTAGCACTACTTACATAACAGAACACAAAGAAGAGGAAATTACACCCTGAATGTTCATTCACATCTGTGCCCTGTAGAGTAAGAGACTATAACCAGCATTCTGTCACATTAAAACAAATTTTATGCCAAGGATTATATTCCAGCACCAGCAGTAATGGTGACCATAATGAGAGCTGCCACTGTGAGTGCCCAGGAGAGAGAGACATAGAGACTTACTGGGTTCTTTGTGTGGGTGTTATATCGAATACTCAGTAATCCTGTACATTACTGTCAGCTGCATTATAAAGATACTTCTCACAGGAGCCTGTCAGTCTCAGTAGAGTCAACCAGGATATAGCTTGCTAGCATATAGCTGCAAAATGAAGTGAGATATGAATGCAGTCTGGCTGTCCACTGGTAGGCCCTGGGCCCCTCAACAGGCTTCATTATGGCTGCTTACTTCTCCTACAGTTTTGAAAGAAGCAATGGCAGCCTCTGTCTCTCTGTCCCTTGGACATGTTTTAAGGCCTTGCCCTTCTACCACAAAGATCTCCTAAGAGTTGTGTAGACCCCTGCCTTCTTCAATTCAACTGCACTGAGACTCAGTATGGAAAGAAATGAGCAGAAGAAATGTTCTTGAATTTGTCACACCATAGGTTGGGGCTCACAGGGAGAATATAGATCTGATGTGAAATGAGGGGTAATTGGGGCTGAAGCACTAACCTGTTAGGAAGAGCAGACACTGTCTTTGCAGAGGAACCAAGTTCCCAGGATCCATGCTGGGCAGCTCACAACATCCATAAGACCTGCTCCAGGGAATTTAGTTCTCTCTTCTGGCCCCACAGGTACCCCACACACATGCACATCTCCACACAAATAGAAATAAAATATGTTTAAAATAAAAGAATAATTATGATAGCAGTAGGTATTATTGTTGGCTGTAAGAGTTTCTGATGTAAATTAGCTAATTTGGTCCTGAGAAAAGGCAGAACTAGGTAAGCCCTGCCTTTGCCCCATTGTACAGACAGGAAAACTGAGATAAAGTTATCTGTGGACCCACATGGGGAACTAGAAGGAAGAAGAACCCAGAAATCTAATGATGTTGAGGCTCTGGGAACTTCCTAAATTCCCAGCCTTCTCTCTACACAGTCATTATCCTCAACAGAAAAAACATGGCTGTTCCCAGACCACAGCTAGATATCCCATAAACTCCCTTTCTGAACACATAACCCCACAGACTTTATAATGAATTGCAGATGTAGCACAGAAAATAAATTTTTGGTGCTCATTTTAAATGGATCTTCTTAAGAGGAAAGTGACAGCATCCATTAGAAAAGCAATATTCGTAAATGCATGAGCAAGATCCACTCAGCTTGAGTAATTGGTGTTGCTTCTGTCTCATCCCTTGCTCTCCCTGGAACAGTGAAATGTAGTGAGTGACAAAGTGTTTGTTTTGAAGCAAGGAGAGACTTGGCACAGGTGGGCCATTCTACAACAAGCTGGGCCAGAGGAACAGCTGGGGCCCCCGGTTGCCATAGAAACCAACAATGCATTTATCTTATTATCCCAATGACTACTAGTCTCCTGCTGGACCATTTATTCAATCCCACCACACTGTCCTGTATACCCTAAGCAAACACAGTGCATGTTGGAAAATGGTTTTTTGAGCTCCTTCATGTTATCTTTCAAAATCCACCTTCTATCGTGCCCTGAGAGGTCTCTATCCAGGCGCATCTCAGAGTCCTCTGCGATACTAACTCATCTGTAAGTGAGTCTACATTTTCAGACATTGTATGTTTACTTATCAAGACTTGCCTTTTAAAAAAATCATACTCTTCTAGTTTTAATTCAATGGGTGGGGAGATATTTACACATCTCATTTAGAAATCACATTTCAAAATCACACAAAAAATGCATGGGAACACATAATATGAAAGTGTATGTTTTCTCATTTTCTTTTCAAGATGGAGAAGAGAGAAAGTATGGTGTAATCTCAAATGGTGCCTTGAATACAAAACTCATAAAATCAAGCAATTACAATGAGTTACATAATCACTGTGTACTTAAGGACAAAGATTATTGACACTTAACATAATTGTCATTCCATGAATATAACTTTTTAAAGAGATCATACAGTCTGAAATTTTTTAAATATTTATTTATTTATTATGCATACAGTATACAGAAAAGGGCACCAGATGTCATCATAGATGGTTGTGAGCCACCATGTGGTTGCTGGGAATTGAACTCAGGACCTCTGGAAGAATAGTCAGTGCTCTTAACCTCTGAGCCATCTCTCCAGTCCTGAAATTTTTTTTTAAGAAAACATTTGAAGAGCTGAAGAAAATACAAAAAGAAAGGCTTCAAAATTCATTTCCCCCATCTTGGGTAAGGTATTGGTGTGTGAGGAAAAGGGACAGAATGCAGCTTCTTCTGCAGACAAGGTCCAGGCATCCCCTTCCTCATTTGCACACAGGAAGCTTCACTATGGGGCCCACGCTTCCTCCCATTCACTAACATGAGCTGTAGCAGGCAGTCCAGATGCAGGTTAATGTCATGTGACTTGCAGATGACCAACTGCAGCCAAGCAGAGCTTTTCCATGTACTGCCCTTTAGCAGTACTGTGTGAAATGCCCACTGTAAAATTATGTTTTCATATTAGCTCCATTTCACATTAAAAAAAAAAATCTGTTTCCCCAAAGTTGCTCATCTAAGAAGGAGGAAAGTCAGGATTTAAGTTATAGCCATTAAAATCTGTAAAACCCTGTTCTTAGCCATAGAAGATCCCCTGGTATCAGCCACTATGTGCTGCTCACCAAGAGAACTCATAGGCCGCCATTGTTACTCTTATTATCTCAAAGCTCAGTTATTATTTAATTCTGTTGGGTTAACATGAGTTGAAGAATGTTCGAGAATACCTGTTGCTTTCTTATAGAAGCTTCATATGACAATTAGAATCTTTATACAATTTGTTCAGTATACAATTAAGTCTCTTTCCAAATTCATCACCTCACTTTGAAAAGCTGTTGGCTTCCAACCCAGTTCAATGAACACGCTTCAATATCTGCTGTTCTTACAGACAGAAGTTTGGCAATTAGTGAGATACAGGGGTTAGGTTATAAGATACGTTTAGAGGAATCCAAATCATTATTCTACAGAGATCCTGCACACCCATGTTATTGAAGGTCTACTCACTGTAGCCAAGTTACCCACCCACCTGGATCTGTATAACACAAATGAGGAAATGTAGCACACATACACCACTGAGTGTTATTAAGCCACTAAAAAAGGGGAAAATATATCATTTTAGGAAAAACAAACAGACAAACGAAAACTGGAGATCATCACATTAAATGAAATAAGGCAGACTCAGAAAGACAATTCTCATATTTTTTTTTCATGTGCAGAATCTAGATTTTAAAAAAAGAAAAAAGAAAGAAAAGAAAAAAAGAGTGAGTGAAAGAAGACAGGGAATTCTATGAACCGAGGAAGGAGGGGAGCGATGTGGGGGGGGTGAAAAATAGGGTCAACAGTAGGAGAGGGGATGAAATTAAAAATTCCTTTCTCTTAGACATGATGCATACCTTTTATACATGCGGCAAATATCTGTTGAGTAAGAATCAAAAACACTTGATCATTTCTGTGTGGCTAGTATTTAAATGGTCTGAGAATTTAAGCTGTCTCCATCAACTACCAAGCAAAAGTGATAAAAACACAAGACTTTTAGTGAAGGCGCTGAGCAAGTAAGGGAGAGCAAGCCAATAGGCAGCATTCCTTGGTTTCTACCTCAGTTCCTGCCTCCAGGTCCCTGTCTTGAATTCCTACCCCGACTTCCATCAAGGATGAGAGTGTGATCTGAGTCTTAGTATGAAATAGACCCTTTCCTCCCTAAGATATCCTTTGATCACAATGTTTTTAACACAGAAAGAGAAGAATAACTAAGACATCGGGTGATTCCAAGTTGTGTCAAGTTAAAAGTAAATGCCATACACACTTAGTACACACTTACGAACTTCACATTCACTCAAATACATGTAACATACAAGTGGATCCAGGATTCTCTTTGCAATCCTGAGCCACAACTCTTGGCAGCACCTAAGGATTTGTAGAGATGCATGTTTGAGGAGCCTTGCCAGACTTGTTGAATCAGAGATGTTGGAGTAGGGGCACAGTGACCTGAATTTTAAAAGGCCTTCTGGGTATTTCAGTGCTCTCTCATGTTTGAGAATGACAGTTATACAAGCTATGATGCTAAGATGGCTGTCACTCAAACTGCTGGGTATAATTGTTTTATCATACCTCTATCACAATGCCAAACAATACCAATGTTGAATCCAGACGCACTGATATATTTTCTCAAGTCACAGGTTTTTTCTCTGATAAAATTAGATAATTTTTAATGTCTTGGCTTCAAGGAAGGCTATTTAGTAATGTGTGTTATCATTTGTATGTTGTGCTCAGTTCCTTCTACGTATTTTATTTTATGTATATGAGTGTTTGCCTGTATGTATGTGTATATGTCACATGTGTGCCTGGTGCCCACAAAAGTCAGAAGAGGGTATCAGATCCTCTGGAACTGGAGTTATAGATTACTATGAGCCCTCAGGTGGGTGCTGAGAATTGAACCTGGGTCTTCTGAAAGCACAAGAGTTCGTAATCATTCAGCCACATCTCAGGACCACATGTTCAGTTTTTAACTAGCATGTTTCAGCACAGCACTAAAGCATGGAAAAGCATCAAAAATTTCAGTTGCATATCAACTGCTATTTATATTCCATAACATTTAACTTATGCTTCCTTGGGCCAAAAACTTTAAAAATGGTACATTAAAAAATGGTAGATAACACTTATCTTAGTAACAACCTAAAGCCTTTCAAACGATGTGAGAAATGGAGTATCTCTAAATAGCAATTGTACCATCAGAATAAAATGTCATTTGCACAGTAAGGCTCTGTCTGTGCTTGCTGTGTTAAGTGGGATTGAAGAGCTGACCTGAAAGCCTGGATTCCTGATATGTGGAGCCCTTCGTAGCCTGTGATTTATGACAAAGCTGAAACATTAATAAAGAGATGACAGGGACACAAATAAAGCCATATAAGGTCAAGCTTCCCAGGAAACAGAGCCTTTTTTTGGACTACTATCTTAGTGCTTCTTTTTATTCTAATGCCACTCATAGGTCATCCATGACACCAAATGTATCCCTTTATTATTATATCTTATTTGACCAGTAGAAGCATATGTTTATCACATATAATGTTGTCAAATATGTGTGGCTGGCAAATTGGCTTAATTTGATTACTGTATACATTACCTCACACTCTTTCGGTTTTGGGTTTGTCGTTTGTTTGTTTTTGTTTTTAGAAACCTAAAATTACCACAGTGCTACTCAAGGATGCAGCACATTGTTAGTTATAGTCTCCAAGTTCTACCCTAGATTTCTAGATAAAGTTTTATACCCTTTGCCCAACAGAGTGTCACCCTGCCCTCAGCTCTAATCCTGGCCACCACCATCCTCTGTCCCTCAGTGAGGTCAGCTGATCTAGACAGCACATTTTAGATGGAATATGACATCTGACATTCTCTGCTGGGTTTGTTTCACTTCCTAAGATATTCTCCATTTCCAGTAAGTCACAAATGGCACTGCCTTCTTCTTGAGGACTTCAGTCTTCCACAGTGTATGCATGTTAAGCTACTATCTGACAGACAGCCCTTTCCATTCCTTCTTTCCTGTGACCAATGCCACATTGACATGTAGTGACTGCAGAGGCCTCTTAACATAATGGTCTCATTTACTTGGCATCATGTGTTAGGTTTAGTTTTGATTTTCTGAGGGTACTCCATACTGCTTTCCCAATAATATGAATATTCCTTCCTACCAATAATACACTATTTCTTCCTCCATTTTCTCCAGCATTCTTTTCCTAACCTACGTGAGGTGATACTGACTGTGGCTTTCATTGGCATTTCCTCTCTGCTTAATTTAGGAGACTACATTTTATAAGCCTGTTAGTAATTTGAATGCTCTCTCCCAGGAACTATCTCTTCATGGTGGTCGACCATTTTCAACAGGGCTATATTTTCTTGCTAGTCACTCACTGGTATTCCTTATGTTTCCACAACTGATCAACTGAGAAGAGGGAACCTCACCTGAGGAATTGCCTCCATCAGCTTGTAGGCAAGCCTGTGACACATTTTCAAAATTAGTGATTGATGGGAGAGGGCCCAGCCCACTGTGGGTGGTACTATCCCTTGGCAGGTGGTTCAGGGTTGTATCAGAAAGCAAGCTGAGCAAGCCAGAAAGGAGTGTTCTTCTTCCACAGCCTTTGCTTCAGTTCCTGCCTTCAGGTTCCTGCTTTGAATTTCTGCCCTAGATTCCCTTGAAGATGGACTGAAACTGAAACTGAAGGTTTAATCAACTCTTTTCTCCTCAAATTGGCTTTAGACCGTGTTTTATCACAGCAACCAAAAGCAAATCAGAATATGGTCTTTTCTCATTCAGTGATTTAGTGTTTTTAAAATATTTACATGTGAGTATCAATGGGTTTTAAGGAGTTCTCTTGAATCTACAGATGTCATTGTGTGGTGTGCGCATTTAACGATCATTATTCTTCCAACCCTGAGCCCTCAACTTACTTGCTAGTATATGAAGGACTTTGTAAAATAAACTCAACCATTCATCTCTTGCCATGTATCTACATTTTAAAGATTTGCTTTAAATCTTTGTCAGTGAAGGGAGCAGCAGAAAGCTGGAGTTGGCACCAGAAAGAAGCCAGTCCTGAGCAGAACTCCCAAATCTGCTTCAGAAATCAATGTCAGACAGTTCACCTGGTTAAACAGAAGCAGAGTTCCCCTTGTAATCAGCCCACATGGTCTGCCGGGTTAGCTTCTCTCCCACGCAACAGGATCCCAATCAGCTAGGATTTTTACAAAACTGTAAATTATCTACACTCTTGTATTTCTAATTGTACTTATTCTTTTTTTATTTTTTTTTTCAAGATAAGGTTTCTTTGTGTAGCCCTGGTTGTCCTGAAACTTGTTTTGTATACCAGGCTAATCTCAAACTGGAGATCCACCTGTCTCTGCCTCCTGAGTACTGGGGTTAAAGTACTCAGGTTAAACCCCCACTGGCTTATTTATTATTTTTAATTGGGTGTATGTATCTTTGTCTACATGCCTGTATGTACAGATGCTACAGATGCCAGAGGTGTCAAATATCCTTGGAATGGGAGTTATAGGCTGTTCTGAACTACCTGATGGGGGATTCTTGTAATCAAACTCAAGTTCTCTGTTCTACCATCTCTTGAGACATCTCTGCAGCACTTATATTTGTATATCCTTATAATCAAATATATTGTGCCCCAAGAATGTCACACGAGAGTAGTAGTGAATGGAGTCTTCACAAAGAATAAGTTGCCATAGCACTAGAACCTCTATCACCATGCACAGGGACGACAGGGCTAAATGAGTGATTTGGAGAGAAGGACAGCTTCCTGTGATGCTAGGGAAAGCACTGATTGCAATCCCAGACACCATAAGAGTGAAGCACAAGGGCAAGGATTGAAAGGGGAAAAGCGACCGGACCACAGTGCACCCAAAGGTCCTGCTTACAGGAAGAGTCATGGAGCAGACTTCTCCAGAGGGGAGAGAAAACAAGCCTGCCACCACTGTGGCCATGAACTTCTAGTCTCCAGAACACTGAGTGTCTAGATTTCTTTTGTGTTAAACCATTCAGTTTGTGAAAACACATTTTTGGCTGCCCTAGAACACTAATACAGAGCCACACAGACTTGCTAGAAGATTCTCTGGTGTAGTAGGAAGAAATCAGGCAATTCCAGCTTACCTTTCATAAGAAGCACCGGATTTCTTCTCAGCCTCTTGGACAGTGACTGGGAAGCTATTCTCTACCACATTGACTCAGAGTTCACACCAGGCCTGAGATTAGTGCTCAAGAATCCATATATAGACATACACATTTGATGCTGTCCTACAGTGGATGACTTCCTGCCTGAGAAATACTTTGAAAACACTTTTCAAGGCACTAGCATGGATTCAGTGAAATGCTTGCTGAGTTCAGTCCCAAGCCTCATGTGAAGTCATGCTTAGTGAAGCAAACTTTAATCCCAGCACTGGAGACAAGGAGAGAAGAGTGTCCTTGGAAATCGCTGTCCAGAAAGAGTAGGCTAGGAGAGCCTCACATCCAGGAAGAGAGCCTATCTCAAACAATAAAATGGATGCCTAAGGAATGATACCACAGGTTGACCTATGTTCTCTGCATACAGACACACACACACACACACACACACACACACACACACACACACAGGGTATTTTATGTGCACATACACATAAAATACCCTAGAACTCTAGGGAACAAGGTGAGAAAAGGAATAGTTCTGATTTTGTGCTATGCGATGCCAATAATACATCACTTGTTTGGTTTATTTCAGGCTCGACTCACCAAAGAGCATCGCTGGGGGAGTGCTCTGCTCTCCAGGAACCATTCCTTAGAAGAGGAGTTTGAAAGAGCAAAAGCCGCAGTAGAGGTAACTCTTAAAAATATCAAAAACCAAAAACCTCTCCATTTCAAGTTCCTGAGGATGGCTTTCAAAAAAAAAAAACCTTCCAACTACAGAGAGATGCACATGAAATGGAACTGGGGGCATGAGAAAAACATGAGTATAGTTGTGAGATGAAAGTATGGCCAACGAACCTTTGATTCCACACCAGGATGACAGGAAGTGTCTGCTCTTCTACTGGTCCTGTGGTCAGTTGGCAACGTGAGTCTGAAGACTGGATGAGAAAGCATCCCAAGACTAGCCTAGGTTCCATGGATTTGTTCAGTGGATAATCCATTTTAACCAGCACCATTAATATTTAGAACTAAGAGTCCAAATACTGGTAATGAGTAAAAGGTGACTACTTTATTGAAACACTATTTTCTAATTATTTAGTTTTCTAATGGAAAGAGATGGGAGATAGAAGGAAGACCAAAGGAGAGAGAACAGATGAAAAGCAGTTCTTGCAGGGTGTTTTCCCCTCCTACCAGGACTGGCAGATGGCTCACAGGTGCTGGGTGCTCATTGAAGCCTCCATAGACTGCCGTTTGAGAAAGGCATTTTCACAGTCTCAAGCATGATCCTGTTAATACCTCTGTTGCCACTGGTGATTTCAATCTTAAAAACTGCAGGCGCTCTTGGAATATGCCTCACTTATGTAGCCTTCTCACCCCTAGAATTCAGATGAAATGATTACATTAAGGGTGGTCTTCCAGGAACTCTATACTCAGGGTGCGGGAAAATCCTATTTGCAATTTAATGTTACCAGGTTCTGTTCTGGGAAATCATCTCAGCCATGATTCATAGCATTCAGAAACCCAGTAAGAGCACATTTTTATCTCCCCATGCCAAAGTCATTCAAATTCCCTCTTTAATTTTAAACTTTTCTAATTAAAAAAAAAAAAAGCTAATGAATATTTTAGTGTTCTGAGCAGGAGCTACTGATGTAGTTAGTGAAGACCAGCTGAGTTCAATCAAGTTGCTCAAATGCATGGAGCCTGTAGCTTAAGTTATCTTAAATGTAAGTTTTTCAGTTTAGCTAATTAAATATATCTCGTGAGCCCCTACTGTGTGTGGCACACAGCAGTAGCTCTCAGATTGCTATTTAAAGGCACAGAATCTTGGGTCAAGAAAGACATTAGCATTTGGTCTCATTTGTAATGAGAAAGATAATAAATTTAGACTCAAAATACTCCATGGTGGAACTGATTGATAAGGAAAATGTACTTTGGTACATATTCATTGAATTGAATCTGAGTTTGGGTCATAATCTAAAATCCCCTCTATTTTACTAGGAAAGCAATTTTTTAACTTTGACAAGTCACTGCTAATCATTATTCGCAGGCTCTTTCTTAATGAAAATGACATGACAGATACTTTCCATGTTGACTGGTATTGACTTCCCCCATTTCCATCCATCTCTAACCAATGCTACCTCCCCCACCAGGCTGTGACTTCTGCTTCCCCTGTCTCTTGGTTGTTATTCCAATAAGCTCCTTACAGCTGCAGGACAACATCATGTCAGTAACCATCTAGACCTCAGTAGCCAACCTCCATGGTTCTGTGTCACAGATCCTGAGAGTCTGTAGATTATGTTAGTAGATCTTCATGTAGCATATATTCTGGGTACTGGCTGCTGAACTAAGGGCTAAAACCAAAGAACTCAGCCTTAAACAACTGCATGATCATAGCAGGGAGCAGAGGACTGTCTGCTGGAGTTTTGTGAGGTGAGGGCTTGGATTTCTCCTATCCCAAAGGCCCAAAAGTTCCTGCCTTAAAATGAAATGAGGGTAGGGACAGAATTCAGCTAATCAGAAAACTGAACAACTATTTTGGTCTGGTGCTGAGAAGCTTCCTTAAGGACTAAGAAGAGATGATGAGTACTAGAGGAATGAATAGTTGTGGGGAAAAGGGGGGGTCACACTGCACTGATGGTAAGTCATGCCTGTAAAACTTTACAAATCTGTAGACCTTTCCACTCCACACATCAGTCCTTCTCAGAGTATTATCTAATTCATGGCAGAAGACACAACCTCATCCCTTCCTAGAATTCCCAGCTCCTAAACTGTCACCTTGGGAGTGAGCTCAACACAGGAATCTTGGAAGAATGCCCAGACCACAACAGAGCATGTATGCCCAAATGTTCACAGTATTTATTCTTGGATGGCTGCACTTGGGAGTAAATTATTTTATTCTATTGTTTTTATCTGCATTTTTCTCTAGCTTGTCATATTGTTAACCAGAGGGGGGTCTTACAATGAGATATAAGCCTTAATTACACTTTTATTTAGTGTGTGTACATGCATGGGCATATGTGGAGGTCAAAAGACAGCTTGCCAGGGGGTCTGGTGCCCTTACCCTCTGAGGCACCTCACTGGTCCCAGAATGTAAGATACTTAAAGGAAATTGAGGATACCAGTTGGTAGAATGCCTGCCTTAGATTCAGGAGGCCCTGGGTTCTATTTCCAGTACTGCATAAACCAAACGTGCTGGTACACACCCATAATTTCAGCACTCAGGAGGTAGAGGCAGGAGAATCTGGAACTCAAGATCCTCCTCAACTACAGAGCACACTAGAGACAATGTAAGACCGAGTTTCAAGAGAAAAGGGTTCCTAAAAGATTAATTGTGAATGAGATCTACTAAACTGGAAGAGGTTATAGGGAATAATGGGAGATGTGAATATGATCACAGCCCATCATACATGAGTGTGAAATCACCAAAAATAAAAGGTAAAATAAAATAAATAAAAGGAAAACTGGCATTGCTGATTGTTTCCTCAAAGGCAGTTTTAAATACCAGTAAGATCCAGATGAACAGGGCCAGAATGTGTGGCTCAGTGGATGAACTGAACTTGTAGAGGTTAAGTTCCCAGCACCCACTTCAGATAGCTCAAATCCTCATCTGTCAACCAGCTCCAGTGGACCTAGTGCCTCTTCTGGCTTCCACAAGCACCTGCACTTGCCTAAACAGCTCCCACACAGACACACACACACACACACATATACATAATCAAAAAATAAACCTAATGCCTTTCCACCTGGTCCCTCTGCACTTGATCCCTCTGCACCTGGTCCCTCTGCACCTAGTCCCTCTCCACCTGGTCCCACTCCACTTGGTCCCACTCCACCTGGTCCCTCTGCACCTGGTCCTTCTGCACCTGGTCCCTCTCCACCTGGTCCCTCTGCACCTGGTCCCTCTCCACCTGGTCCCTCTGCACCTGGTCCCTCTCCACCTGGTCCTTCTGCACCTGGTCCCACTCTACTGGTCCCACTCTATCTGGTCTCTCCCCACCTGGTTCTTTACCTCCTACAATCCTGTCTTCTGCCCTTCAGTCCAATCCCTGAGCTCTAATACACCAAGTTCATTATCTGTTCTTTTACTTTCTATTGTCCATGAGTACAATCTTCTCCCAGGTCCACATGCAGTGCGGTCCTTCATGTTACTCACACTGTAGTGTAGGTGGCAGTTTCCCATATAAGCCCATGCAGATCCCATTACTTAAAGTGTGCTTTCTATGAGAGATGACACTTTCTCTTGTATCTGTCAATGTGAAATACAAATTATGCCAGTGCTACTTTATTGACTTGTATCCATATTTATGACGTTAGTTTTTCTTGTCAACTTAATGCAACCTAGAGTCACCTGGGAGGAGAGAACCTCAGTTAAGACTTGTCCAGATCAGATTGGCCCGTGGCCATGTCTGTAAGAGATTGTCTGGATTGATGGTTGATATAAGAGGGCCTAACCCACAGTGGGCAATACAACCCCTAGGCTGGTGAGTGTGTATGATATAGGAAAGCTAGGTGAGCATGAGCCAAAAGCAAACTAGCAACCAGCGCTCCTGTTTAGTTTCTGCTTCAAGTTTATGCCTTGATCTCCTGCCCTGACTTCCCTCAGTGATAGGCAGGCAACTTAGAAACATAAGCTGAAATACATGTATTCTGTCTCACATTAACAGAGAGTAAACTAGAGCACAGTCCCAACATCTCCTGGAACAATTCTTGGTCCTTGGCACATGCTGAGTGAAGGGCTGTTAGGGTGTTGATCACTGCATGGATAGTACTTCCTTCTGTTTCCTGTTGTATATAAAGTGTCATATGACCTTCTACTGAAGAGTAGCTTTATTGTTACACCATTCTGATATGGTTCGTGGCCACTTAAGGACTATGAAGAATTGTTCCCTGTGGTTGTCTCCATCTCGGTAAAAGTGACGTAATTACAATAAACACAGAAAGTACCAACCAGTCACTCCATGATGTAGCACTGCGCATATTTTATATTCAAACTGGATAAACTCACTTTCCCTTGTACTAAGACCTAACCCTGAGATTTCGCTCATTTTAAAGATAAAATGCCCTATCATTAGGAAAAAAAAAAAAAAAAAAAAAAAAAAAAAAAAAAAAAAAAAAAAAAAAAAAAAAAAAAAAAAAAAAAAAAAAAAAAAAAAAAAAAAAAAAAAAAAAAAAAAAAACACTGAAAAAACAGACACACATTTATCGCATATGTAAACAACCTAGAACCTCGTTAATATTCAGCGGCTGGCACTGCTGGAAGTCACCTTGAGCTACTTCTTCTGGCAAAGCTTCTTATGGGGCCAGACTTTTCCCCTCCGTCTCCCATCTTCCTATTGAAGAAAAAAGAAAAATGCAGATTCACTTCTATCCAAAGTACCATATTTTCAAACAAAGAGCTAGTATTTTTCTTCTAGACTTTAAAAGAAGGTGCAACTTCCCCCTGTAAGAGGAACAGGAGCATCCTCCAGGCTTCCTTCTGGAATTCTTCACAACCCTCATTATAGCTGTTGTCAGCTGCAGGAGTACCTGGGATAAAGAAAAGAAGGTGCCCAGGGACTCTGGAAGGCCTGAAGCGGCCTCCTAGGAGCAGAGGTCCCTGGAGAGAGCCACTCTGTATCTGTGAAGGACAGGGAAGGTCACATGGGCAGTCAGCACTCCTCAGCCATGGACCAAAAATACCTCCTTCGTCACTGTGGGGAGGCAGGGACAGCTGAGCAACATCTGGGGTTATGCTTAGCTGGTTAGGTGTCTCCTCCACTTTGAGAACCAATTAGAGTAGAAGCAAACTCATCAAACATGTCTAAATGTGGGCAAAAGCACCAGGAAATAGAGCAGGACCATCCAGGTGTCCTTGGAGAGGAACAGAGTGAAGAAACACAGGTCTTTATGGCTTAGAGCTAGTCCAGGGTGGCTTATCCTATGTCCTGGTTATTCACACAGCCATTCCCACACCAGCCTTCACCCTCCATATTCTTGGTGCTGGTCAGAATCTAGGAAGAAACAGGAATGCTTTTCTGGTAAATATGTGAACAAATCCACATTGTGTTCTTCTCATGGTTTTGGCATCATTAAGCACCTCTTGTCTAGAGAGCTTATAACAGTTTCCAAACTCTAAGTCACAGAAAGTTTTGCCCCTAGAATTAGACCATGTAGTGAGGCTCTACAACTCTCTACTAACAACCGGTTGTTGCCCATGCCACAGAGGTAGATCTTGTGAGCAGCTACTCCAGACCCTTGCAGCCTTAAATGATTAAGGCCCTAGGCAATGGCTTAATCCCAAATACATGAAACATCCTGAGCCAGAATGCTCTGAGTAGCTACTCCCAAATTCCGACCCTTCAGAAGTGCTGTGATATGGTAAAGGCTTGTTTGAAATTGCCAAGCCCCGGATTGATGTAGGAAACGGTGATGGCACCACTCTGCTTCCCGCAGTTCCCAGCATAGCTTGGTGTGTTCCTCTCTCCCCTTGTCCGTCACCAACACATTCAGTACTACAAGACTGGAAGGTTACCTGTAGCACAGAAGTGATGTGTTCTTCCATTCTGGATTAGGAATTTCCAAACTATACCCTCATTTGTAACCTGTTTTCCACTTGACCTGATTGATTCCCAAGACAGTGAGTACATAAGTTTGTGTGGCACCTGGCATTTGTCCCATCATCTGGATCTGGATCAGATGCCCACTTGCTGCTGCAGTTTGTTTGTTATTACAAAGAACATGTCCTCAGGACAACTTTAAGGTTCCAGTTAATGCTCTGGTCAGTAGCCCATACAGAAGTGGAAACCAGTAGCCCATATAGAATTATAAAAACACAGGTAGTTAAAAGGTTAATGCTAACTGGCATTAAGGCTACCCTGGGATAAAGGTCTATGCCTCTAACACCTGAATAGGTATGTTCAAACCTAGTTCCTCCATGGGATAGTATCAGGAAGAGGGGCCCCTTTGGGAGGTGGGTAAGGCAGGAAGACATAGCACTCACTGGCATCAGTGTCCTGATACAAGAGCCCAAAGGAGCTGTCGTATCAGTCTTGGACTTCCTGGCTAGAGCTGCATTAGCTGTTCATCAGGTCCAAGGTGAGGGGTGTCGTTTCCAAAGTAGGCTGAGTTCTGGGAGGGTGTGATCAGTAATACACTTTCCTTGCAAACATAAAGACCTGAGTTCTAATCCAGACGCAGTGACAAAGAATTTTAATCCCAGTGGTGGGGGGAGCATAGAAATAGAATTTGAGCCCAGATTCACTGGCCTAGAATGCTACAGGCCAATAAGAGAGCCTATTTTAAACAACAGAGGAAAAAAGAAAATAGTTCCTGAGGAATGACACCTAAGGCTATTCTCTAACTTACACACATATGCATATATACCTGCACACATGTGAACATTTACACACACACACACACACACACACACACACACACACTGGGGGTGGCATACCAAGAATGTGACCTTTTCTGTCTTCAGTTTTGATTCAGAGAGGCAATATTTAAAACAAAGTGGCTAAACCCAGCCTCAATGACATAAGCACAAAAATCCTTCCCTGGAATTTTATTTTTACAGAAAGCTCTTTGGTGTGTATGTACTAAGGGGCCTCTGAAAGAGTAGCCAGTTGCGCAGAACTGGAGTCGTTCCCATAAGGCTTTTATTAGTATAGGATTGTGTAAGGAGCTGCTGACTCAGATGCCCTCCTCCCAAGGAGACAGCCTCCAGCACCCTCTCAGGTTTCCTTTTGCTTCTTCTGAGGGCACCACCTTTTAAAAGCAGCTGGAAAGGATTAGTGGATTAAACACTCCTTAAATCCTTCAGATTTAGAGTCAATATCCAGGAAAGACTTTCTGAAGATCTATAAAGACATCCTCTGGGAAGTTAACTATTTAAGAACCTCCAGCTTAAAAGTTTCAGAGACAGGGTTTTGTAAGACTTAACTCATTGTGTTAGTGTGACGGTTGCCCACCTCAGGTCAGGGCACATAAAGATGAGGTGTGAAGCCAGAGGGAGATGGCCAAAGTCCCTTGGCTCAAATGCTGATTAAATTTTCACACAAAGTTGTGATTTTTTTATTAATTTTTTTATTATGCATAAAATCGTATTTTTTATTCCTGTATATCCATGTTCAAAATCCCTTCCCCCTCCCATCCTTCCAGTCACTCTCTCTTCTCCACATCTCTTTATCTCCTCCCCTACAAGGGCAGGAGGTACCAAGGTCCCAATATGGCTTAGTTCAGCATCCACTCCTGGCAGATCCACTTTCCTCAAGCCAACATCAAGACTGGGTCAGGTGTTCCTCTAGAGGGAGAGGGATCCAAGGTGCCAGTCCAAGGTGTTTCAGATCCCAAACTGTTCAGTGGTTGTGGTTTGCAGCTTGGACATGCTCTGCTTTTTACTTTTTTGTTTAGAGTCCACTAATGAGTAAGTACATCCCCTGCTTATCTTTCTGAGTTTGTGATACCTCGCTCAGGAGAATATTCTCCAAATCCATCCATTTGCCTGCAAATTTTAGGATATCATTTTTTTCTTAGTGCTGAGTACTACTCCATTGTGTAGATGTACCACAGTTTGTTAATCCATTGTTCAGGTGAGGGGCATCTAGGTTGTTTCCAGGTTCTTGCTATTATGAATAATGCTGCTATGAACATAGTTGAACTAATGCCTTTGGAGTGTGAATTTGCATCGTTAGGGTATACACCAGAAGTGATATTGCTGGATCCTTGGCGAGATTGATTCCCACTTTTCTGAGAAACCACCATACTGCATTCAAGAGTGGCTGAACAAGCTTACACTCCTACCAACAATGGAAGAGTGTTCCCCTTGCTCCACAATTTCTCCAGCATAGGCTATCATCTGTGTCTTTTACTTAGCCAATCTGACAGGTGTAAGGTGGTTTTGATTTGCATTTCTCTGATGGCTAAAGATGTTGAGCACTTTTTCAAGTGCCTTTCCACCATTCGTAATTCTTTTGCTGAGAATTTTCTTTTTAGTTCTAAACCCCATTTTTTGGTTGGGTTATTCAAGGTTTTGGGCTCTCGTTTCTTGAGTTCTCTATATATTTTAGAGATCAGTCCTCTATCGCTTATAGGGTTGGTGAAAATCTTTTCCCATTCTGCAGGCTGTCGTTTTATTCTATTGACTGTGTTCTTGGCTTTACAGAAGCTTCTCAGTTTCAGGAGGCCCACTTATTGATTGTTGTTCTTAGTGTCTGTGCTACTGGTGTTATATTTAGGAAGTGGTCACCTGTGCCAATTCATTGGAGGGTGTTTCCCACTTTCTTTTCTATCAAGTTCAGTGTGGCTGGGTTTATGTTGAGGTCTTTGATCCACTTGGATTTGAGTTTTGTGCAGGGTGACAGGCTTGGATCTATTTGCATTTTTCTATACAATACCTCCAGGTATGCCAACACGATTTGTTAAACATACTATCTTTTTTCCATTGAATGTTTTGGGCCTCATTGTCAAAGATCAGGTGTTCATAGGTTTTGGGGTTAATGCCTGGATTCTCAGTTTGATTCCATTGATCCACAAGTCTGTTTTTATGCCAGTACCAGGCTGTTTTTATTACTGTAGCTCTAGAGTATAACTTGAAGTCAGGGATGGTGATGCCTCCTGAGGTTCTTTTATTGATCAAAATTGTTTGGGCAATCCTGGCTTTCCTGTTATTTCACATGAAATTGAGTATTGTTCTTTCAAGGGCTATAAAATATTGTGTTGGGATTTTGATGGGCAGTGCATTAAATCTGTAGATGGCTTTTGGTAGGATTGCCATTTTTACTATGTTGATCCTACCTGTCCAGGAACATGAGAGATCTGTCCATTTTCTGATATCCTCTTCAATTTCTTTCTTTAGTAATTTAAACTTTTTGTCAAATAGATCTGTTGCTTCTTTGATTATAGTTACTCCAAGGTATTTAATGCTATTTGCAGCTATTATAAAGGGTGATATTGCCCTTATTTCTTTTTCAGCCTTTTTATCTTTAGTGTATAGGAGGGCTACTGATTTCTTTGAGTTAATCTTGTATCCTGCTATATTGCTGAAGGTGTTTATCAGCTGTAGAAGTTCCCTAGTAGAATTTTGTGGGTCACTTATGTATGCAATCATATCATCTGCAAATAGAGATAGCTTCACTTCTTCTTTTCCAATTTGTATCCCTTAATCTCTTTTCATTCCCTTATTGCTTTAGCTAAAACTTCGAGAACTATATTGAATAGATAAGGGGAGAGAGGACATCCTTGTCTAGTTCCTGATTTTAGTGGGATTGCTTTGAATTTTTCTCCATTAAGTTTGACATTGGCTGTTGGCTTCTTGTAAATTGCCTTTATTATATTTAAATATTCTCGCTGTATTTCTGATCTCTCCAGGACTTTTATCATAAAGGAGTGTTGGATTTTGTCAAAGGCTTTTTCAGCATCTAAGGATATGATCATGTGGTTTTTTTCCCTTCAGTTTGTTTATATGATGGATGACATTTACATGTCTTCATATGTTGAACCATCCCTGCATTTCTGGGATGAAGCCTACTTGATCATGGTGGGTGATATTTTTATATATTGTTGTATACAGTTTGCCCAAATTTTGTTGAGAATTTTAGCATCAGTATTTATGAGGGAAATTGGTCTGTAATTTTCCTTCTTTGTTGCATCTTTGAGTGGCTTGGGTATTAGGGAAATTGTGGCCTCATAAAAGGAATTTGGCAATATTCCTTCAGTTTCTACTGTGTGAAACAGTTTGAGGAGTAATGGTAGTAATTCTTTTTTGAATGTCTGGTAGAATTCTGCACTGAAACCATCTGGACCTGGGCTTTTTTTACTTGGTGTCTTTTAATCACAACTTCAATTTCCTTTAGGGTTATATATCTGTTTAGATAATTAATCTGGTCTTCATTTAATTTTGGTAAATGGTACTTGTCCAAAAAACTTTCTGTTTCTTCTAGGTTTTCCATTTTTGTGGAATATCGATTTTCAAAGTATGACCTGATGATTCTCTGGATTTCCTGGGGGTCTGTTGTTATGTCCCCCTTATCATTTCTGATTTTGTTGATTTGGATACGCTCTCTCTCTCTCTGCTTTTCGGTTAGTGGGAGACTTCAGTACCCCACTTTTACCCCTCGATAGGTAAACCAGACAGACACTCAACAGAGAAATAAGGAGTCTAACAGAGGTTATGATGCAAATGGATTTAATAGATATTTACAGAAATGTCCACCCAAATGCAAAGGAATATACATATTTCTCAGTACCACATGGAACTTTCTCTAAAATTGACCACAGAACTGGTCACAAAGTAAATATCAATAGACACAAAAAATTGGGAATAATCTCTTGTATCATATCAGACCACCAGGGCCTAAAATTAGAGTTTAACAACATCAAAAATCACAGCAAGCCTACCAACTCATGGAAACTAAACATCACTCAGCTGAACCACCTCTGAGTCGAGGAAGAAATTAAGAAAGAAATCAAAGACTTCCTAGAAGTCAACAAAAATAAATCGACAACATTTCCAAACTTATGGGACACAATGAAAGCGGTCTTAAGAGGAAAATTCATAGCACTAGACGCCTACATGAAAAGCCCAGAGAAATCCCACACTAAAGAAATAATAGCACAGCCTTAGAACAATTAGAAACTCACCTAGAAGGAGTAGACAGCAGGAAATAATCAAACTTAGAACTGAAATCAATACATTTGAAACAAAAAGAACAATATGAAGAATCAAGGAATCAAAGAGTTGATTCTTTGAGAAAGTCATTAAGACAGATAAACCCTTATCCAAACTAACCAAAATTGTGATTTCTAAAAACAAAAGTGTACGAATTAAAAGGCACTTGTGTCTTGAGTGGACACATAAAAATATGGTTGAATTCATGGGTAAGTGTTCACTAAAAGGATATGAAATAATCTGGCTTGTTCTAATCTTTCAAGGTCAGAGTAATGGGCGCTTCCCACAGCTCTACATTCTCCTGCTGCCCAACATACTCTGTAAAACTCCCATCCTAACCAAAGGTTAGGTACCATCCTAACCAAAGGTCAGTGTTCCATGGATAATTTACTAACCACAGACCAAAATACAGTTAGGAAATTTCCCTAAACTTCAAATCTGTGTCTCAGACTCTGCCCTCTAGAAATGAACTCATCTGTAAATATTTACTAAAAGAACAGACAGCAAGATGGGAAGGGAGATTTGTCTGAGACCGGGGCATTAGGATGACTCTCTGAAGGAACAGGATAACTTTGTTTCTTCCTTGCAGACCTTCTCCAAACACCAGGAGACTAGAGATTAGAAATCCTTCAACTCAGGCTGGAGTGATGACTCAGCAATTAAGCACTTGCAGAGCAAGCCTGAGGATTGAAGTTAGGATCCCCAGAAGCCCACCCCCACCTCCCCACCCCAGAAAATAATGCTGGGTAGGTGTGTGACAGCAAGCCTGTAATTCCAGCCTCAGAAGGCAGTCAGGAGATCCTCAGGGCAAGCTGGCTAGCAAGCTCTCAATTTGATTAATAGCCCATGCTTCATAGAAAAAGGTGAAGGGGCAAGTAGAGGATAATTCTCAACATAACCTTAAACCTCCACATGCACACACACATACTTATGTGTGTTCACACACATGCAAACATGCACACACACATACACACACACACACATACTAACTAATGGAAGTGTGGAGAGAAATAGTTAAAACCATTTGCTGCCAGCTCTGTACTTAGAAATCACATGTTAAACTTAGTGAAGAAAAGCAAGGAGCACAATCATGTACGTGGAAACATCTCCAACAGGACCTGGTGTCTGTTATAATTTCATCTGTGCCACATGGGACCTCAGCTTTCTCATCAGTAGATTAAATTAGGTTTTGAGTTAACTTGGTTCATTCAATTAAAAGGAAAATGAATAAACATTTTATTTTAATAACTGTGCATCTACTTAAACATATTCTAGGAAACACGGCCACAGCTTTCAACTGGAAACTACACAGATATCATTAGGTAAGGCTAGCGTAAATTCTGCCCATGTAAGTAAAAGAACTACATTAGATACAAAGTATATTAAGTATATATTTGATCTCAGATGTGTAGTTCAGATCAAATGCATGGAGTTTGGAAAAATGAAACTGTAATTTTTTTAATGCAGTCAGTGATTTTGGTAACATGTATAGTTAATCAAGACTCACCCAAAATGCAATGGCTTGGTCAGACCGTTTTGTTAGCAGAAATCCACACTATCTGGCAGATGTGACATGACAGCACAGAAGGTCCCAGGTTCCTGAATCCAACAAGTTAGAGTCCCTGGATTGCTCAAGCCAGGACCCAGAACATCTTGAAAGAAGCTGCTCTTCTATCTAACTGCCAAAGAGACTGCCCCTCATGGAAATGTTCTCTTCTTGGTCACACTTCATAGGCTGTCCTTTCACATTGGCTCTGGCTCCAAGAGGGCATGTAACCCACCCTAAATCCACAAGCTCTCTGGATAAATGAGACTATCAGAGGAAATGGGGACTCATGCTGTGTGGCAAGGGTAAAGCAAAAGTTGGTCTGTATCTGTATTTGCATTAAACTGTACTATTTATATTACTCCAGGTTTATAGGATTGTTTATTTATTAAAATAGCCCTGTGTATTAGTTAAAGTTCAGAAGATGCAGGCACTGGTCCTTCATTGCTCCTGGCGTCATGTATGGGCTGCCACCCAGAGGTACAGTCTGCCCTGAGGAATGGTCTCCCCACCCATTTTTAATCCTTCTTAGAAGTTTCCTCACAAACCTGTATCCAATCAAATAGGCACAATTAGGTGCTATGTACCTGATCCCCAAGTTTGTGATTTAATTGATCTTACTCAACTCAGATCTAGAATTTTGCGAACTTCTCCAAGTGACTATGTATAGAAGGAAATCTGGAAATCTCTGTAGTCAGTCACCTTTCAGGCTGTCTCCCATCATGATGGTCCATGAATCTGATTTTGAGCCAACCTTAAGTATCAGCTTTATTCTTAGCACTCAAAGAAAGACCACTCCAAACCCAGCCTGGTCGCTCACTTCTTTGCCTTACAATCATTCTAATCAGAACAGATTTCTTTCTGTCTGTTCTAAATTCCTGCTGAGTGTCTGGCTGTGATTGTGTTTGTTGAACTCATGGCATGGCCTTCTATCACTAGCTTCTGTCATTTTTCACTCCTCTGACCTCTCATAGCAAATCTTTACCTAACAAGTCACTTGTCAAGGCTTGAGGATAAATGGGACAGACACACAGGTGTCCAACAGCTACACTGCCCAAAAATATGTCTCCTGCTTTCTGCCAAAGTTATTCTAGACTCTGTCCTGGGACAGGATATTGTCTACAGTGCTTTGAATCCCATTGCTTTCCTGATTCTCTTCTGAGAATTTCCCATCACTCTTTAGTGAGTTTTTCCTTTTATTTACATATGCATTCAAGCTAACAGATTTCAGCAAAATTAGTCAGGAGGAACATGTCACAGACAAATTCTGTATAGATGCTCAAGTTTCAACTAAAACTGAAAAACTAGTATTCCATTCACAAATTAATTCTCATTTTGGACATTTTAGTTTGGTACTCTTTGCAATTCTGCCAAGATGCAGTAAAAAGTGAATGACATAAACCAGAACATTTTAAATTTTTACTAAATAGGTGTCTGTTTAGCTCTTAACATTAACTACTAAGACACATTTATTCTCTGTATATTTGTAGCCAGTGTGCGCCATTCTGATGTCCCAAAATGTCCATTCATGTTCACATGAAAACAGAAACACTTGTCGGTCCTGTACAAGACCGTGGTGGCCCAGCCCTACCTTATGTGTGGCGACCACAGTGGGAAGCAGCAACTCCCAGAGTAGTGTTTGTTGCCTCTGGTTAAAATGAGGTCAGCTGTGCAGCACTGCTATCCAGAGACCTGCCATGGCTGGCCCTGGAAGTTCACCCACAAATCAAGAGTGTTTTCCATAAACCTACTGCACTGCAATGACTTACAAGAAACATTTCTGACATGGCTTGACTCATGCTGCATGTCATTCATCTCACTGGCACGATTGACATCTAGTTATATAATACTAATCCATATCACACCGTCTCAGAAAGAAACAAACCCACATGTTCTCTTCCATAGGCAGAATCTAGCAAATAAAATGCATATGTGTAAACAGCTGTCACGTGGGTACAGTATTACATGAAGAAAGAGGAGAAAGGTTAAGTATTAAGGGAATAAGGAAAAACTGAATGTAGGCAATTAACTTGAGTTTATATATCAAGCAAAACATTTCTCTAATTTTAACTGTCATGGATTTGGGGGGTAGATAAGTTCATAAAACATATTCAATACTGAAAGTATAAAATCTACTGTGAAGCTCCACACCTTCCCTCTCAAATGCTTGTTCTAACTATATAGAAGTTCATTGAGTTGTAGACTTTATGTCTGGCTAATTTTGGTGGGAATCGTTTTTATTTAAAGCTTTTTATAATAAAGTTTATTACAAACCAAGATAAAATGAAACCCACAAATACATGACAAATGTATTTTCAGAGACTTAACATTTTAATAGTGTAACTATGTAAAGTAGCTACAGAGGTTGATAAGATGTCTCAGCCAGTTACGGTACTTACTGCTAAGCTTAACCTGAGTTCAAGTCTTCATGCCCCCACCTCCTTCCTCTCCCTTCTACACCCCCTCCCAGGTTACCCAGGAGATCATAACCATTTCCCTTTCCTGGGGCCATCCATGTGTATCACTCTTAGGGCCTTCCTCTCTACCTAGTTTCTCTGGTTGTGGAAGGCAGCCTGTTCATCCTTTGCTTTTCATCTACTATCAACTTACGAGTGAGTACATATCATGTTTGTCTTTTGGGGTCTGGATTACCTCACTCAGAATGGTTTTTGTTCTAGTTTCATTAATTTGCCTATAAATTTCATGGTATCATCGGTTTTTTTACCTCTGAGTAATACTCCATTGTGTAAATACACCACATTTACTTTATCCATTCTTTGGTTGAGGGGCATCTAGGTAGTTTTGGGGTTCTGACTATTATGAGTAATGCTGCTATGAACATAGTTGAGCAAGTGTCTTTGTGGTGTGATTAAGCATCTTTTAGGTATATGCCCAAGAGTGGTATTGCTGGGTCCTGACGTAGGCTGATTCCCAATTTTCTGAGAAAGCACCATACTGCTTTCCAAAGATGGCTAAGTTGGGGGAGGAATGGAAAGAGTGAGCCATGAAAGAGACATTTTTACAGAGTGAGTCATCAGGGTCTAGGGAGAAACCTGGTGCTAGGAAAATCCACAGAAATCCACAAGAAGGTCCCAGCTAAGACTCCCAGCAATGCTGGACAGAGGGTGCCTGAACTAGCCTTCCCCTGCAGTCAGATTGGTGACTACCCTAATTGTCATCATAGAACCTATGTCCAATGATGGAAGCAGATGCAGAGACTCACAGCCACACACTTGGCTGAACTCCTGGAGTTTAGCTGAAGAAAGGGAGGACCAACTATAGGAGCAGGGGGGAGGAAAATGAAGAGCACAATGGAGAAAACCACAGAGACAGCTGGCCTGAGCTACAGGGAGCTCATGGACTCTAGACTGGAGAGAATTAGGCCCTCTGAATCAGGATGATAGATAGATTGATCTGTTAGTGGGTCCCCTAACTATGGGACCAGGAATTAACTCCAATAGGTGAACTGCGCCCACTCCCTATGGTGGGATGCCTTGCTCAGCCTTAATACAGGGAGGAGGGGCTGAGTCCAGCCTCAACTTGGTATGCTAGCATGTGTTTACTACTCAAGGGAGGCCTTACCCCCCACCCTTGATGTATTGGTATGAGAGTTGGTATGGGAGGTGTGGAGGAATAGGAGAAAGGGAGGGAGAGGGAACAGTGGATGATATGTAAAAGGAAAAAAAAAACCTGAGCTTAACCCCCAGAACTCATGTGACAGGAAGAAACACTGCCCCCTATAAATTGTCTTCTGACCTCCATATGAGAGCTGTCACATGTGTATATTCATACATCCTAAAAAATTGTATTCTACAAACCAGCCCAAACAGAAACACTTTGATTTTTTTTTCCTTTCCTACTTGTGTCTCTCTTAATTTTGTGTCTTATCTTATTGCTGTGGCTAAGACTTCAAGCACTGTATTGGAAAATGAGGTGAGAGTGGGCACATGTTTGTCGTTACTGATTTTAAAAATTATGATTTTGCTTTTCCATATTTACTATAATTAGCTAAGGTGGGGGTTTCGTTTGTACATATAGCCTTTATTATGGTGAAATACATTCTCTATTTTCCTGGATTCTTCAGAGTTTTACTAGGAATGGATGTTGAACTTTGCTGAAGGCATTTTTGAATCTATCAAGATAATCTTGCGAATTCTGGTTTTTATGGATTTATGACCATTTATTTATTGCTATAATACCTTTCTTGTGCCAACAATGCATTTCTGGAATGAAACTACTTGGTTGGCCATAGTATAAGATATTCTCAAAGTATTCTTGAATACAGTTTGTAAGAAATTGAGAAATTGGCTCTGTAATTCTTTCCACAATCTATCTGCTATGCTTATTTCTCTCATCACCCTGAAATAATGCTTCCTGTATTTTCTTCAGGTTTGATTTCTGTGGTATAATGTTTTAGGCTGTTTATGTTATAGAGAGTTTTTCTTTATCCTTCAAGCATGGCAGATAGTTTTGCTGGTTATAATAGTCTAGGTTAGCCATCATGATTTTAGAATTTGGAAAGCACTATTCCAGGCTCTTCTGTATTTCAAAGTTCCCATTGAGAAATTAGCTGTTATTCTGATGGTATCTGCTTTAGGTGTGACTTGTGCTTTTGTTTATTTGTTTGTTTTTGCACTTTCAATACACCATCCCTTCTGTGTATACTTAGTATTTGAACTATGATGTGCCATAGGAATTTTCTCTTCTGGACTTGTATATTTGGTGTTCCTTTTGGAGTAATTTATCCATTTTTTGTATCTGTATGGATGTGTCTTGTCTTAGTTTGGGGAAATTTTCTTCTATGATGTTGTTGAAGATCTTTTCCCTCAGCTATGTCTGCAATTCAAAAGTTTAGCTGTGTCACATTTCCTATGTGTCTCTTTTCTGTATTTGTAAAAAAATTATTATTGTTCTTTGCTAATTTGGCCTGGATTTTTTTTACTTTATCTTCAATACCTCATAGTCTAATTCTATTTTCTGCCTGATTAATTCTACTTGCCAGGCTTTCTGTTGAGTTTTCAGGTTGAGCTATTGGGTTTTTCAATTGCATCTTCATCTTGGATTGATCCTCTTCAGTGTTTCTTTTTCATTATTGAATTCCATTCTCATATTAGATTGTCTTCATTATTTCTGTCAGCCTTATGCTTGTGTTTTTGGAGGGATATCACTTGGGTATCTATTCTCCTTAAGCATTTTCTCTTTAATTTTATTGAGCTATTTCTTTGTGTCTCTTTTAAACTCCTTAAATTGTTTGATAAAGTTTATGACTGTTATTTTAAAGCTTGTGTTCTATATTTCATCTAGTTAATTATAATTAGCAAACATTGTTACAGAACTGGTAGGGTTTGGAGGGAAGATCCTGGCTTAATATTTCATATTGCTGGCATTTTCACAATGAGATATGAGTGTATTATTTACATTACTAGTTCTGAGTTTGTTATAAACAAAGCAGGTTGGGAAAGAAAAGAATATATATGGGAGGGTTGAGTCTAGAGGTTAGAATAATTGTTCCTGTGTTTATAAAGAGTGCTAGCCTGTGATCCTTTTTTCATTATGTTCTTCTTTTACCTAGATAATACTAGCCTTTGGAACAAGTTTGGGAGAATTACTTTGTACTTCAGAGGACAATTTGAGAAGTATTAATATTAGGTCTTCTTTATTGGCTGGGTAGAATTTAGCAGTGACTCCATATTACAATGGATATTTTATGGTAGACTTCATTGTAGATTTGATTGCTTGTTTATTATGAATCTTTAGTTCTTTATACCATCTTAAAATAATTTTGGTACTTCATGTATGTACAGAAATTTATGTATTTCTTCTAGGTTTGGGGAAATGCATTTTCTTTTTTACATAATATTATTTGGTGATTTTACATCATGCACCTCATCAAACTCAGTTTAGGTTGTTACCCTCTGTTTCGTCTTCATTGTTATGTTCAAGTCTTGGAGCTATTGAGCCATTTGCTTCTTCTGGTGGTGTCTTGTTGATCTTTGTATTGTTGTATGTATTCTTGTACTGGCACCTGCCCATTGTTTCTTCAATTCACTCTTGGTTAGCTCTTGGTTGGCTGTTAGTGAGTTGTTGGTCTGAGGGCTCTTAATCAGCTGTGTGTTCTGAGGGTCAGTTGCTCTCATGAGGTCACAGTGCTATTATACCAACTTTGGTCTGAGCAGACTGTTTTCTGTTGCCAAAGCTGTGCCTGTCTCAGGGCCTGGGTTCAGGGAGTGGAAGTCACCACTTGACTTCTCAGGAAATATGTTTTCAAAAATACTTTTTCATGACCCTCTGAACTTCATTGGAATGTGTTGTAACATTACTCCTCATCTGTAGTTTTATTTGGTCTTTTCTCTCTTTTTTTAACTGGTTTATCTACCCAGGTCTTTATTATTTTTGTTGCCAACTCTCCTAAGGTTTTGCTTATTCTTGTCATGAGTCATTTATTTATCATTGGTCTGACTTTTAAATGTAAGTATTCCTAGCTGTGAACTTTCCTCTTAGTATTGCTTTGTTTATCCTAAAGATTCTGGTACAGTGTATAGTTTCTCTTACTACTAAATTCTAATTTTGGTCCACTGTGGTCTGGAGAGATACAAGAAATTATTTTGATTGTGATTTGTTGAGACTTGCCTTGTGTCCGAAAGTATGACCTATGTTAGAAAAATGTCCTAGGGTCCAATTGGGAAATGTGTGATCAACATCATTTGAATGGAACAATCTGTAGATACAGCCCCTTAGCATCAGAGGTTTACTGAATGGCTATATGGGATATGATATATTCATTTCTGCCTTTCTTTTGCTTACTATAGCTCTCATGAAATTTATTCTCCCCTGTACTCCCATAATTGTTACTGTCTTCCATCTTCCTCTGGGCATAGTGCTCCTTTAAGTCTCTTCTACAGTGCTGCCTTAGTGATCATGCACTGTTTTAGTTTGTCTTGAAATGACCCCATTTCTTCACTAATTTTAAAATGTTAGCTTTTCTGAACACAGATCTCTTAGTGAACAGTTGCTTACTTTCACAGCTCTGAATATATCAATCCAGGCTTTCTAGACTTTTAGGTTTATTAGTAAGAGATCAAATGGTATTCTGACGTGTTTTTTGGTTTTTTTTGTTTGTTTGTTTTTTTTACTTATACGTGAGTTGGCACTTTCCCTTACAGGTTTTAATATCATATCTTTGCTCAGTTTCTGTTGTTTTGACTGTAATTTGTCAGAAGATCTCTTTTAGCAGTCCTATTTCTCAAATGCCTCTAGATTTGGAATTAAGTTCCTGCTGTGACTTATTGGATGGATTTCTCTGCCTTGATCTTTTGTGTCAGTTCCTTGTTCTACCCCAGGGTACTTTTATTTGGTCTCTTGATTATATTCTAAGGTGCTCAAAGGTTTAGAAGTAGTGGTACTTTCCATTCTATATTTTATTATTCAACTGTAACATTAATATTTATGGGGTTTTTCCTGAAGTCTACTGGCTTTCTTCTCCAGATCTGTCTTGATGCCTCTGGTCACTCTTATCATTTGAAATCTTAGTGTAGCATTTTTACCCATTTTAGTAAATTTCAATTCATCAGTGAGTTGGAATTTTGTTTGTTTGTTTGTGTGTTTGTTTGTTTGTTTTGGAGTCATGCTACCTTGCTTCTACTTTCTCTCCTTGCCCTCCAAGGGAGCCACAAATGGCTTCCTCTTTTCACAGCATTGCTTTTCTGTCTCTGCTCATGCATTTCAGTCACTCCTTCTGTGAATTTTCTAAGCCCTTTCTCTCTTTCCTTCATGTCCATTCCAAATAGACATGAACCCCAAATAGACAAGACTTGAGAGTGACTCCTTATTCTGACCCCATCTTTACCAATTCCTAAGTAAAAGCTTCTAGCTAAAATTTTCCAAAACACACACTCAACACTCACATCTCTTTTTGAAGAGTTAGGTAATCCTTAATTCAAGTCTCCTCTAATCCCCCTAATATCTGGAGACTTAACAGATTCTGGGAAATTCCCTGTATGGGAATGGAGCATGTTTATAGTTATTTTCACTTAGTTAAAGTGTGGAGCTACAATTATCCCTGCAAACAGCCTTTTAATTATTCAGATGTCATGGCAGCCCAGCATGGATACAATTGACCTTTATATTTCTCTTGAGTCAGCACTGTTCTTCAGCCTCTAAGCATCCTAAAAAACAAATCACAAGCTCTGTCTCGAAGAGAGAAAAGAAAAAGCAGCTAAAGCTCTTTGCCCCAACAGCACTTGAGCTGGCCTGCTTTGCGCTGTCAGTTAGGAGTGCTCTAGTTACCACTGGTGGAGTGTCCCTGTGGACATGTAAAGTGGGAAAGACAGCTTGTTTATAAAACATCAACAACACCCAAAACTGATCTAATTCTTTACAGATTCCAAAGCGGGAAGAACAGATACTTAGAAATAAGAAAAATCTTACCTGTTTTGCCTGAGATCTCCTCTAAGAGAGCTCAGACAACCAGATATTCTAACCTCTGGCCCAGAATGCTCTCCAGTTCCCAGGCAGGTCCCCCAAGTGAGGGCAACACTTCAGGCCAGGAACTGTCATTTTCAGCTAAATATTCACAACACATACCTAGAGTCTAGAGTTTAATGCATATTGAATTTGAGATATATAATCTATTTTCTGCTTGATGTCTTTAGATTTGAAGTAGTATTTTTAAGAGCCTGTGTTGCCAATAAAATATATCTTTTTTTTCTATATAGGTGAATGTGTGTATGTATGTGTGTAACTAGTGATCAAATTTTGGACTTGGTATATGCATGTCAAGCAGTGCACAGCTGAGCCTTGTCTCCACAAGTTGTAAATACATCTCTGTACCCAGATTCTTAGAAGGAGTTAGAGTGAGGCGGGATCTCCTATAAGAACAATTAGTGAAGTCCAAGACCCCAGACATCTCCCCACCTTGTTTTTCTGGATTTATCTGGGGATGATGTAGAGGAAACGTAGAGTCAAGCAGGCTTCTGGACAAGTCTAAGTTCTATGCTGATGAACCACTGTCTGTGAGTGAGGCATCTCATCTCTGTGATTCCTGATTTGTAGAGATGGAGGCCATGTATCTAAGTTCATTTGAATAATGAAATGAGAACACTTTAAGAAATGATGTCTCTGTCAGTTCAGGAAGCCATTTCTCCTTGAGGGTTGAGTACCTCCCAGGCCTGAATCTCCTGCAGAGTATGATCTAGTGAGAGCAAAAGCAACCTGCAATTTGTCTACCATCTATTGGACACCACCATGACCTCAGATTTCGACAACACTCTCACTGAAATCACAGCTTAGTCCTGTGTGCAGTTGCTGGCCTAATACATTGCAGCAATGTATTATCTCATAGTCAGAAATTACTGTGTCTATGGCCTCCATTGCTTCTAGACTTTTCTTAGCCTCTTTCTGCCCTGTAGCCCAAGACATTCCTTAATTTATGGTAGCATCACTTGTTTCTGTACCCCTTTTCACAAAGCCTTCTTTTTTCTATAATCTCTACCCTTCTTCACCTGGCCTCTCCTCTCCCTGTCTAATGTCCTTTGATCTGTAAGGAAACCAATTAGATTGGACCCAAAGAACTTCCTTGTACCTCCCAAGCCTTTCTATCCAATAAGATCATCACATTAGTTGGTTTCCTCCTTACTGTGCAAAAATATCTGATAAAAGTCACTTAATGATGCAAAAGTTTAAAAGTGTAGTGCATCATGGTGGGAAAGCTGCAGCTTGAGGCAGATGCTCACACTACAGTCATAGCAAAGAAACAGGGAGGTGAACGTGGATGCTCAGCCTGCTTCCTCCATTTCATTCAGTCAAGGATTCCAGCCCACAGAATGGAACCAATCACATTCAGGGTGAGTCTCAATGCAAAGAAAAACCCTTCTAGAAACACACTTACAGGTGCAGCCTTCTCCCAGATGATCTTTGGTTTTGATGAGATTATTGTGTCATTAGCCAGGCAGGATAGCCAGTTCTCTGTAACAGTCTTTTCCACATCTGCAATTCTTAAGCTAGGAGCAGCTTTTTATCAGAGCCTTTCCTCCCATGGCTCTGAGCCCTACAGAGCAGATCCACAATGATGAGGGAATGACAAGGACCTCAGCCTCCCATCACTGACTGGGCTTCTTAAATAGTCACCATAATCACATGTACTCACCTTATGCTTTCATGGGGTTCTCATAAATTCGTACATGGGATGTCCAGGTTCAGTTACAGTGAGAAGGTCACCAATTCGGGTCCTTCCAGGAAGATTTGGATGTAAATAAAGATAGTTACAAGTCCCTGTTTGTGTGTAGCCTAAATCTGTTCAATGAGAAGTGTATTTTCTTTTTTTTTTTTCCTACCTCCATTTCTTTTTTTTTTCTTCTTTATTTTGTATTTAACAAAAAAAAAGTAACATGAATTTAAAATGAGGAAAAGTTAACAATAACTATGAACAGGATAAGAATCATAAGCATGGCTTATCAAGGGTGGTAATGCAAATAAGATTGCTACACATATATTTACTATGTGTTCAGCTTTCCCTCTGAAATTTTTTTTCCCATCCCTGTATATCCTCATTCAAGGTCCCTTCCCCCTCCCAA